>MU185520.1:0-47123 GCA_016904865.1 Pissodes strobi
CGTTATAAAATTACACGAATTTGACCAATAAGACGCAATTATCCACCAAAAAATCGGTTTTCAAACCTAAAGGTCACCACAAAAAAATTAAGATTGTTGAAATCGCCAATCACTCGAGAGTGTAATACAAAATTACGAAATTCTTACTTTAGCGAAATATGATTAACCGAATCAGAAACGATTATCAATTCTGTATTTAAAATATGAAAAATTTAGCGAAATGTATGCAAGATGAATAAAATATTGTAAGATTAAATTATCAGCACTTACCGGTTCGACTGTTACCACCAAGATGAAACGACCTTCCCTTCAAAATTTTGTACGTTCTACCTACTCTGACTTCCGATGCTGTCATTGGGCAATTTAAATCATGTGACAACCGTTGTAGGAAACCCGGCGTCAAACTAAGGAAACACTCAGCATAAATGCAGCAATCTATTGTACATTACATGCTTAAATTACAGGTATTGAACAACGTACTATGTCCTTCAATTACCAACTATACGAGATAAGCCCCTTTCCGAACAGATGACACTCACTCAATAAAGAAATCTGCAATGACACGAACCCGCAAATTATGGATATAAATCTGCGTACCTGTTCTTCTTAAATAGTTAATTGTGCGAAATATATCCATTCACCGATAGGTGTCACTGCCGATTAATATACCGAACATCGAAAACCATTGAGAAATAGATAGAATTTAGTGGAGCGGAATAGACTGATATTTGATAACTTATATTCCGTAACAAAGTATAGCGAGGCATAAAAGGACTAAAAAGGCAACTGGGAAAGGTAAAGTAATCAATAAAAGGCTCAAAGAATTACCCAAGGTGGGCTTCCCATAATTAGCTAACATCGCAAATGCAGTGCTTCGACTCCGACTGGACTATTTTCCATCGGTATGAAAAATTCTCTAATCTTCATGATAGCCAAGAAGCATTGAAGTTTCCGGGTAGCTTATGGTTCCACTGTTTGGGGGAACACGGCGAGGACAAACCTTGAGAAGCCAATTAGGGTGGAAAATCTTGCGCTAAGATGGGCAGTAAATGCCCCTTGGTTTGTCAGAAACAGGGACATACAACGGAACCTGGGATGGACTAATCTCAGAGATCACATTAAGTTTATAGAATCACATAGTTGTGCTGATCTAAAAGGACTATGCGACTACAATCCGGTCCATGAAAGGGGTAGAAGAAAAAAATTACCACAAGAGGCTAAGATACATATTGGTTAACATTCCATGATGGGTGTAGCAGAAGATGCGATCACTCTTCCATTCCTCACCTCTCAGCTGCACGGTGGAGCTGTCCCATCGTGAAGCACTCAAGGCAGCAGCGTTGTACATACTTGTATATAGGATATGAAAATAGCGAGGAGCCTGTAAAAGGCATTGAGGAGCATACTTAAGGAAAGACAAAGGTTATGGAGGGGTATCCCTTTAACCTCATGGCGGAGGCAGCGAGGGCCTGCCTCCGTTGACGGTGTGTTTTTAGTGGGTAGGCCCTGGGGACAGAATTGCCCTGGGGAGAGTCCCGCACTTCCCTCTTGCCTGGAGGGGGGTCCATAAGGGTGGATTTTCACACCTAGTCTAATGTAATATAATAGTCAAAAAAAGATTTATATTAAGTTAGTTGAATTAGCTTGTGTTAGCTTTATCTCACCAATACCAATAAGAAAGACTATAAATTTTGCCTAATACATTCCGGCCAAGCCAACACATTAGGTAGAATCAGATATCCTATGCTATAAACAGTTAAAACAATCTTCAAGTTAAAACAAACAGTAAAGAAACCAAAATGGCGTACTTACCTTCAAAGTTGTCCACATATTCAATTAGCAACAAAAAATAGCAATAGGCGCTAAACAATAAAAAGTCAAATACATTGAAGCCTAGCTATAATTATTAAAAAAAGGGGTTTAATTATAAAAAAAACTATGTAATAACGCCTAAATATATACCTGCTTTCCTTTTAACCACTATCAAATAGTTGGCAACGGTAGCAATACTACCATTATTGGTTTTAAAAAGTAACTTTTTAGTCCTTAAAAATTTCCTTTATTCTAGTAAAAAAATATTAAAAAAAGAATCTATTAGCGGCTAAAAAGTGTTTCCAAAAAGAACACTCTATTTACCATAATTAGGCACTTTTCTGGTGCCTATGTAATGCAGATAATTTGTTGGCGTTATTATATTTCTATTAGCGGTTAATGAAGTTTTCTCTCAGTGTATATTTAGTAAAATCGCAGCTGGGCCGGCAAGCACGTTAAAATGACAGTTGGCCGGCTTACCCCCCACTTAATTTTTTTTCGTGGTATCGACTTTGTCGCTTCTCCGGTTCTTCTCGGATCTGAGTGTGGCATGATAAACTTAAAACTTCGATATTATCAGGAAATTTTCTTTAAGATTGGTGATACTTTTTTTCCTTACAATAGTGATTCTGTGACTTTAACAGATTGCCAACTAATTCAATCAATCAAAAAGTAGCTTTATTGTCACAATAACTACATTAAGTTGTTGACAAAGCCATACTTAAAACGTAAGGCGTTCCATCAGGTCAAGACAATCATAGGAAATATCTGCTGAAACAGTTTTAAAAATAACACATAATAATCTACAGCGAAGGACAAACAAGACAAAGCTACATTTGATTTTTAGAACGTCCTTATACAATTCGTCAAGGATGTAAGTAGTATGCCGTTTCCATAAGAAAATCTAAAGTGAACTCCACAGTGCATCCATCTCAGCCATATATGAAGATTATTAAAAAGTTTCTTACCTAGATAAGCATAGGAGTGTTTTTATTTACTCTTAGGGTCGGTTCCTTCAAGCACGGATAAATTTATTCTTCAAATATTTACTGTGACAACGATTGTTAATTCAATTGTAGCTATAGTAATTATTCTACGAATAAAGTTATTCGAACTTGAAGATACTGGCACTTAATGTGGAACGGGTAATCTGAAGAGCAGTCTGGCGAGTATTGTAGAATGATTGTACAGTCAAATAGATCTCGAATAGTTCTTTTTTGAAATAAAACCCCCGGGTTGATCACGTATTAAGAGCAAGAGCCCCAGAAGCGATGACATAACAAAGGTTGAACTCGGCCAAAGCAAAGTACGGATTATGGGCGATGGAAGAAAGTTGTTTGAAATTACTCTTAGATGTATAACAACCAGAGAAGACCCTATTACATACAACAAAAATATGATCCTAAAACTTGATGTCATCAATTGATAAGTTCAATAATTTTGTTAAACTCGGTGCAGAAATTGGTTCGTTCCCTGCATGAACTCCTTAAACAACACATTTAAAGTTAACTTAAACAACACATTTAAAGTTAAGAGTATTGGACTTAAAAATATTAAAAATCAGTAAGTCCGAGTCATATCATGCAAAGATTGTTAAACTTCCCGATGTTGGAAGCTGGGAAGATCATTAATGTATATAAAAAAAAACAGTTGTCCCTGGAAAGAACCCTATGAGATATCTGCACTTACGTTGCGTTCATGAGAATTGTTGTTATGAAACTTGATCTGAAAAATAGAAATTAATTCATCTCAAGACAACACCTCTAAACCCATCCAGTTCCAGCTTCCACAACAGTATTATGTAATCCACGCAATCGAATGATTTCGACAATTTACAGAATACTGCCGCGGTAGAGTGGCCACTGTTCAGCTAATTGTAGTGGTGCTCCAAGAAATTAATGATTTGATCATCTCTATATCTATCAACTCACGAAAACAGAACTGTTCAAAACGCAACAGTCTATGTCCATTTAAAAAGGAGGTCATTTTGACCCTAACAAGTCTCTCCACCACCTTAGCCAGAGTAGGAAGATTGATATCGGCCAAATTTCGTGGTTAAGATACTCTGGGAAAATTCCCGGAAGAAGTGAAGCATTGATTGACCCAGTCGAAACCTACAGAGCATTCTGCGGCAGAGCTACATGCTCCAGATAGCTTCTAGGATCATTCCTCTGTGTAATTCTGCTAGACAATTTCACGAAAATATTCAATTCTTGATCGTGAACTATTTTGGTTCCTTTTTTAAGGCATTTTGTAAGGGGTTTCGTAATCTTTGCAAAATTATTTATAAACCTGCGGTAATACCCTAGCAAACCGAGAAATCCTTTTATTTGTTTAGTTGTCGATGGAACAGAATAGTTTTTAATAGCGGAAATTTTATCAGCATTAGGTTTGACTCCCTGAGGGGTAACCACGTGTCCCAGATAGGCTACTTCACGCTGCAAAAACTTGCTCTTGTCTAGTTGGATTTTAAAGTTCGATTCCCTTAGACGTTGGAACACCTTTTTAAGGTTATCCATGTGTTCTTGCAAGGATGTTGAAAATACGATAATATCGTCAAGGTATACCAGCATTTCTCGTTTTGAATTCCCCTTAAAATTGAATTCATTATCCGCTGAAAGATGGCGGGGGCGTTCTTAAGCCCGAATGGCATCCTTAGGTTTTCATAGTGGCCATTTTCCATATTAAAAGCTGTTTTAGGAATGTCTTCTTCGCTCATCTCAATTTGGTGGAACCCGGACGCCAAGTCGAGGGTGGTGAAGTACTGACACTTACCTAGCTTGTCGAGTAAGTCAGTAATGTTCGGTAGTGGGTATTTATCATTGATGGTTTTTTCGTTGAGTTTTCGGTAGTCCACTACGACCCTCCATGTCTCTATCCCTGATGCGTCTTTTTTTTTGGAACCACCCAAATAGGGCTGGACCATGGGCTACTCGATGGTCTAATTATTTTTTGGTCTAGCATTTTTTTAATTTGATTTTTGACTTCCTGCTTATGAATGAAAGGATACCTCTAAGATCTTGTATATATCGGAATTTCATCGGTAGTTTTAATATTGTGCTTTATTTTGCTAGTGAAACTCAAGGGAGTATTTTCTTGGTAAAACACGTCCGAAAATTCTTGGCAAAGATTTAATATTGCTTTTTGTTCTTCGGAATTCAGGTGGTCTACCCGAAATTTTCAGAGATCGAAATTAGTTTTAGGTAATTCGTCGAAATTATTAAAATCAATGTTTTGGCGTTCGTTTCTGCAAAATTTTTCGGTATCGATGGGTTGCGAAAAATCTAGAGTTATCGGTTTACATGAATTGTTTAGAATTGTCGTAATCGCGTACCCGTTTTTCGCGACTGTTAAACATTCTGGCATTTCGCAATTTTGATATTTTTGGTGTGGTATAATTCACCTTTTTTAATGGACGTTTTAACTTTAATTACTTGTTCCGTTCTAGGGGCCACAGTAACACAATTTAATTCTGTTTGTATGATGTGAAAGTTAAGTTTTATTTTGGCAAAAGGCGTTATTAAAAATCCTGTTTTAAAATCAAGATTAGCCTGAAGTAACTTAAGGTTGTCGAGCCCTATTAGACCGTCAAATACGTTATGAAATTGAAAAAGGTAAAATTTAAGGTTTTGTCTAGTGGGTAAATTAAAAATTGTCGATGCTGGTATGAATGCACTATGTCTATGTGCCGATTTTTAAAATACGGTACTAACTGTAAAAGGGTCTTCAAAAATAGATTTTGGGTAATATTTTTTTGCCAAATTAGGATTTATAAACGATTTTGTTGCACCAGTGTCAATTGAAAGTTTAAGATTATGCTCTGAAATAATTATGTAAGGTAACTCGCTGGTGTTCCACGTGTTTAAAGAAAATATTAAGTCTGATCGTTGACCTGAGTGACTTCGTGAAAATTTTTATTTTCGTTGTACTCGCCTGATTCATCATTTTCTGGATTTTGAAAAGAGTACTGATTTTGTTTAAAATCAGTAGTCTATGGTTGGTAAAAATTTTCAGGATTATTTTCGTGACTATTTTCAAAATCTAAATTATAATAATCATTGCTTTCGTTATTGGCGTAAGAAATGCAATATTCGTTTGATTCTTCAGGATTTTGGTACGATTCTGTATTGTAAAGTTCTTGTGTAGAAAATTTTGGGCGATTTGGTACATTCGACTGATATCCGGAAAAATTAGGTGATGAATGACTGGGTTTAAAATTGGAATAAGATATACTCATAGGTTCTGGGGGGTGGTAAGGGTTTGTTTTGATTTGGCCTGAACACGTTGGAGTGATTGTTGGGTCTACTAAAAATTCTTGAATTTGTTGAAAATCTTTGGGGGAAATTATTAAAGTTTGGTCGAATTACCGGCTGTGACTGGAAATTGTTGGGCCTAGGTGTAAAAAAGTTGTTAGGCCTTTGGAAATTATTACTAGAAAAATTCGGTCTCATAGTAGGATTTTGTGTAAGCTGGAAATTTTTAAAATTAGGTAGAGGTGGCATTTTAAAGATATTTGAAGGTTGACTTAGCGATGTTTTTGTTAAATTTTGCAAATAATGTATATTATTTTCTTACGTCACAAATTGCAAGGCTTCGGCTAAATTACTCGGACGCATACAACGTATTGTTGTCCCTAGAGGTTCTTTTAATCCTGAAAGGAACGTGTTTAGAGCAATATTATTATACAAGGCCTTTTTCAAAGTTTTCGCTGAATCAATCGTTTCATGACTGTCTATATATGAACAAAGATAATTTAAGATATAAAGAACTCTATCATAAAATTGGATAGGTTGTTCATTTACATTTTGTTTTAGCATAATAAGATCCCTATTGAGACAACTTTCGTCTCTTTGATCAGCAAAATTTCGCTCTAAATTTTCTTTTAATTCGTCCCATGTAGAAACGTTTTGAATGTTTACCACAATTTTTGCATTTCCCGTTAGTTTTCCTATCAGACTATTTAGTAAGAAAATATTATTAAAATCAGTAGGGTCCCTAGCATTATAAAAATGATCAATTAAGGTTTGGCAAGTTGATAAATATCGATTAAGATCATTGGGATTTCCATCGAATTCAGGGACGCACTTTAAAAATTCCGATTTAAATTCGGGCATTTCGTTTTCTATAATAGTGCTTAAATTAACTCTATAACTATCTGTATTATGTTACCATAAAAAGGCAATTGCTTACAATATAATGCAATTATTTAATTTTGTTACAATAAAGTATAAATGCACTTTTCTTTAAATTATTACTTTAATTTACTGAAAAGATAAATTGAAAGATACTCAGGGTGTATGGGTAAGAAGCATGCTTATTAATTATTTTTTTTTCAAGTGCTGTAGTGATAAAAAGCGCAAAATAAAAGATTAGAGATTTCAAAAAAACAATTTTTATTCTATTTGCGTCCAACAAAAATAACTGTTAATTCTGTTGAACCTTCCTGGTGATAACTGCCCTTTAATCACCTTATGCTTCCTCCGAGCTTCCTGGAGAGGGTTCCTGGAAATTGCTGTGGTGCCTCGGATCTGTCCTGTGACGTCACTGGAAACTGTCCTGGTAGGCCGAGTGCGTGTGGACTCAATAGCATGAAAAAAAACCAGTACAAGGCAGTTAAAGAGTTCACCAAGAATGTTGTTACAACCCTGTTTCAATATGGCGGAGAGCGTCGCTTGTCTTAGCTTAGTTTTTTTCATACAGAAATTGACATGAGAGAACTAGAAATAATTCTTCCCAATAACAATGCTGAAAAATGCCAAAACACGCTGAAGGAGAAATTTTGAACTAATTTAATTAAATATGCCTCCGCCAATTTGCACAGAATTGTTTAGACTGTAGACAATAATTATGCTTTTAAATGAAACAGTGAACAGATTACAGATAATAAATAAAATAAATCGCTATTTAAGCTGAGAAATATTGTAATGAATAATAATTCAATAAAAAAACAATTACGGTAATCAGGCAAGAACAAAAATGAAATCTATTGTTTAAACAAGTAATCAGAATTTAAGTATTGCCTGAAAGCTACTTATCAACTCAAAAATCAATTCAATTCTAAAACAAAGGTAATGACAATCATTCAATTCAATTGTTGCCTGAAAGATATTTTCTAACTCAAAAATCAGTTTAACTCAAAAACACAGGTAAAAACAAATTTAAATAGAAATAGATAGATATAACAAACACAATTGTGATCTTGTACCGAACACGGTAGAGAAGGGCTTGAGAAGGCGCTTTTTAAATAGCAAGGTGACGATAAAATGCCTCTATAAGTTGAATAATAACTAACTAAGCCTGAATCCAACTGATAACGATACTAGAGAAAGGTAGACTGAATATCCTACACTCTCGACAGTCTTAGTTATTAATTTCTAAAAATTGCCACCTCTAACTAGAACCTAGATATGAGCCCTATAGGCCAATTTGATCGATTCTTTAGTTGGGTTGCTGAACTAAATCGGAAATTTAATAACCCCTGCTTTTGTAGGATCAAGTCCTTTTTTTTCTCTCTTATCAAAGAGCCTAAAGCCCCAAAAAAAAAACTATCTCACGTGACCTCCAGGCACAAACATAATACTCACGGCAAAAGGCAACGTGGTATGCAAAACGATAGTAGCCAAATATCAGAAATTCACAAGCTTAGTAGCTTTATCCCGCTTACAGACTTTACGATATAGGAAACTAGAAATAAGATCAGATATCGCAAAACAAATAAAAATAAAATAAATCAAGCCATACCTTCTCACAACCTCCCACACTGGTACCCGATACAAGACAAGATTCTAAAAATCCAGTCTTACCTTCCACCAGAATCACATCTCGAAAAAAATTACACTGACACGCAGTCGTCACAAATATTTCAATTTTTTCTACCGTACGTACGAAGCGACCGATTTTTAACCATAAAATCTGAACTGGATATTTGAAATTATTTATCAATTTTAACAAATATATTCGACTGCTGTATTTACGTAGATTCAACCCATAATATTAATGTTCATTTTATATTAACTAGATAATTATTATCGACTGATATAAAAGACCAAATTAGTTTTAAATGAACTTGATGGGGAACATAAAAATTCATTTATTAATATTTTCGTACTATTTAAAGCGGAATTTTCCACACTGTTGCTACCAGGTCGATTCGGACAGTAATACAAAATAGGTTGAAGATGAAAAGTAATTGTTTCAAACTAAAAATAAATATAAGCAAACTCGGAAAAACCTGATGTTACGGAATTGTTAAAATTACCGTAACAATTACTAAGACTAGGAGTTTCGTTAAGAGGAACGTTATTTAAAATAGTAAAGATTTGATTGGAGAGAGTTTACTTACAAGCTACTGAAGAGTTTGCAAATAAATCAGTCCTCGTTTTTGCGAAAATAATACCTTAAAACGTAAATGTTAAAAGCAGTTTTTGGTACCTATGTGTTCATCGTGCTCTGTTCTCCAATTCTGTAATATTTTTTGTGTGGTTACATTTCAATTAACTTTATGAATCAGTAAAAATAAAATTATCAAATCAAAGTGTAGAAGTAAACAATTGGATTGGATTTAAGAAATTCGTTTTGTACAATGGAATGCTTGCCTTATCTTTCCTGGTTAAAAATGTTTTGGAGCATTTTTGCACTGTAAGAGTGTTATCGTGTGGTTTTACGTTAACGTTAAATATTGATTGATTTACGGAGTGTCTGCACATATTACTAAAACAATGCATCGGGCATTTAAGTGCTGTAGTAACAAAGAATTTTCTAATTACTGCTGCGTAGAGTGTGCTAGTATTTTCCATCCTAGTTGCTTGGAACGTCGACCAAACGTGGTTAAACTAAAAGGATATATGATTTTCTGCTCAGATAAATGCCGGGAAATATCGATAGAAAGAGAAAATCAGAACTCCTCTTTTAAAAAGGAAATTGAGTCATTGGAGAAGGAGCTAGCGGTAAGAGATAGGCACATTACAAGACTTAAAAGAAGTAGTCAATCTTATGAGGCAGTGGTTTCCGAAGCTGAAAAATCTTTATCTTCAAAATTGGATATGCTAAACCACAGAAACTCTTGCCTTGAGCTAGAGCTGCAAAAGTTCGCTCTTCAACTTTTGCGCACGAAAGCGAAACCGTAGCTCAATTGGAATCATTTATGGCAGCGAGAGAATCCTTGGAGAAATAAATAAAGGAGTTAACTAGCCTAAACAAGAACTTAATTATTACCATTGAGACTTTAGAGCAGGAGAATGTAATTCTGTCAGAGGACATAAAGTCGCTTCGTCAACAACTAGAAGCAGTGTGCAATGTAGAGTTACCAGACTATCAGGCTACACCACAGGAGATTGAGCGTGAAAGTGAAAAAGTTACTACCCCTGGCAGCGAACCCAAAGGCCCAAGAAGGCGGTTGTTGATTGTGAGCGGCGAGAACGCAAGAGGTTGTGCATTGCTATTTAAGAAGTATATTGGTACATCATTTGATATTAACTGTCAAGCCTTGCCAGGAAGGTTTTTTTTCAGAACACATTGAAATTTGTCGTCAGTTATGCAAGAACTTTACGAAGGAGGATTATGTGTTCGTCTTTACTTCAGATTACAACGCAATAAAAGGAAAGCCCATAACTGAAAATTAACTAGTGGAACTTCTGGCAATAACATCTTCTACTAGTCTGAGTGTGGTCGGATGTGGTTACCATATTTATAGACCGGTTTTGAATAAGCTTATACGTGACCAGAATGATTTCATAAATACTTACTTTATAAGACATAATAAATGCTTTATATCACTCTTAAGCTCAAGTCAAAATGGCTTGGTAGATTATGAGAGTAAGCGTGAAATTATCTTGGCTCTATTAAAGCATCACCACATTGCGGTATCGGCTAAGTATTATTGGCACCCAACCAAAAGCAGAACTCGAACATAACAATAAATAATCATGATTCTCTATTTTCTGTGTATTATCAGAATGTCGGAGTCCTAAGGACTAAGACTAGTGAATTACTTCATTCTGTTTGTGCCTCCAATTATGACATCATATCACTTACTGAAACATGGCTAAATAATAGCATAAATACTTCAGAGTTATTTCCTACTGAATACACAGTTTATAGAGTAGACCGAAATTATGAGGCCTTGAACTGCAAGAGGGGCGGCGGAACTTTGCTGGCAGTGCATTGGAACTTACAATCAAGTATATTGGTATCTTCCAACGATCATGCTTTTGATGATATATGGGTTTTGCTGAGAACAAAAGGATGTACAGGGTGGCCCGTTTAAGAGGGGCCTATACCTTATCTCGAAAACTACGGGGGTTGGAAAAAAATTTAAATACAAAAGTTGTTCCTAGTAAAATGACCTTTATCTTTTTTGTATTGTTTTAATCGTCACTTTTTCATATACAGGGCGGTCAAAGAAAGTTACACTTTTTTAAATAAAACACCCTATATTTTATTACATTTTTGACTTCTACTTAAAATTCTAAGCATATTTGATGTATGATGTTATACCCCTAGAGTTAGTAGTTTCACAGATATAAACAGTTGAAAATCGGTACTTTGACTAGTTTTCACCTTGGTAGCAAGAAGACCATTAGAGATGGAGTAAAATGAATTTCACATTCTTATCTTAACTTTTCAAGAGCTATTTGACGGCACTAATTGGCAGGTGGTACCATGGGTCCCAAATCTGGTACCTCTGTCGGTACCATCAGTTAGCACCTTCAGATAGCTCTTGGAAAGTTAAGATAGGAATGTGGAATTCATTTTACTCCATATTTCATGGTCTTCCTGCTACCAAGGTGAAAAGTAGCCAAAGTACCGATTTTCAACTGTTTATAGCTGTGAAACTACTAACTCTAGAGGTATAACATCATACAACAAATATGCTTAGAATTTTAAGTAGAATCCAAAAATGTAATAAAATATATATATTCATTTAAAAAAGTGTAACTTTCTTTGACCATCCTGTATATAAAAATGTGGCGATTAGAACAATACAAAAAAATAAAGATCATTTTATTAGGAATAAGTTTTGTATTTAATTTTTTTTTCCAACCCACGTAGTTTTCGAGATAAGGTATAGGCCCCTCTTAAACGGGCCACCCTGTACATTGGTGTTGGGATGCGTTTATTTTCCCCCGAATTCGCAGGTGGAAGCATACGAACAATTTATTATAACTTTAGAGCAGCTCAGGAAAAGGCACAAAAATGCAAAATTTTTAATTTCTGGGGATTTTAATATCCCAAGCGTTGAGTGGAGTGGGGACAATGGAACTTTGATACCGGAAAGCCTACCTACATCCACAGCAGATGCCTTAATAACTGGCATGTTTTTAAGCGAATTGCAACAGCTTAACGGCATTCCAAACGAACACAATAGGTTTCTGTATCTAGTTTTTGGGGATGAGTTTACAGGCTGGAATCTGGAAAGAGCTCAACATCCGCTTACCTACGTCGTGCAGCACCATATTCCCATCGAAATGACGCTCTCGTTGAGCACAGAAACTTTCAAAGTGGACGACGAAGCAACGTATGACTTTTTCAGGGCTGACTATGATGGCTTAAACAGTTTCTTCTTTCAAGTTGACTGGACATGGATAGATCTTAATCTGATTAATGATACCGTGGAGAAATTTTATCAGATTCTTTTTGAGGGTATTAGGAGATATGTTCCAGGAAGGCTTGCTAAAAATGGAAAATATCCCAAATGGTATACACATGAAACCATAAGAGTATTAAACCAGAAAAACAGGGCATATAAAAGGTACAAACAAACAAAAAAACAGGAATATTATACTGATTTCTCAAGACTAAGATCGGATTCCAAACATTTAATCGAATTGAGTCATCTTCTATACGTCACTAATACCGAGCACACTCTTAGAAATAATATTAAACACTTTTGGTCCTATGTCAACTCTCTAAAGAAGGATCAAGGTTTTCCCAAGTCCATGAAGTATAATGATGTTGAAAGGAATGCCCCAGTTCAAATAGCCAATGCATTTGCTGACCATTTTGAAGATTGCTACAAGGACTATTCCCACCTATCAGTACCTGCTATGGTGGACAAGGAATGCGTTTCACTTACTTATAGAAGGTTCTCGCATGCAGAAGTTGTGGGAAAGCTCGGCACTTTGGATGAGTCGAAAACCACCAGTCCAGATGGAGTTCCTTCAGTGTTTCTTAAGAAGTGCTCTGATGTGCTTGCTGTCCCACTTTGTCAGATTTATCAGAGATCTTTTGACTCTGGAATGTTTCCAAACCTCTGGAAAAGTTCCTGGCTCTTACCACTTTTTAAATCCGGTGTGCGTAGCGACATTAAAAACTATCGTGGTCTCTCATTATTACCTATAATGGCAAAGGTTTTTGAATCTATTATAACAGATGAACTCTTCTCAGCTTTTAAACATCACATAGCTGCTGAGCAACATGGATTTTTCAAGGGGCGCTCCAACTACCACCAATTTGGTTTGGCTGTTTTTCAAGATTTCTTGACGAAAAATATAGAGAATGGTTCCCAGGTTAATGTGATATACACCGATTTAACAAAGGCCTTTGACAGAGTGTGGCATCAGTTACTTGTAAAGCGTTTAAGTGTTCTGGGAGTGGGTGGAACTTACATCAAATGGATACACTCATATCTTGTTGACCGGATACAATATGTTAAAATCGGAAGTGCTTTGTCAAGGGGAATAAAAGTCATATCAGGTGTTCCACAAGGTTCCCATCTAGGGCCTGTCTTATTTTTATTGTTTTTTAATAGTGTTGTATCCGTATTTGAAAAGTGTAAATGTCTTATGTACGCTGACGACTTAAAACTATTTTCCTGTGTCAAAAATACCCAAGATTGTTTGGATGTTCAAAAGGACTTAAGCGAGTTTAGTAGGTGGTGTGATATAAACTGCCTTCAAATAAATGTATCTAAATGTAAAGTGATGCATATTTTTAAATGTAAGAGTCCTGTAATGTATGATTATTTTATTAATAACACAATTTTAGATAATGTCGAGAGTTTTAACGACTTGGGTGTAATATTTAGTAGCAATTTAAGTTTTAACCTACACATTGACAATATAATTTTAAAATCTTGTAGAATGTTAGGCTTTTTGTGTCGTACATGTAACAAAATCTGTGACGTTAAGGCTATTAAATGTTTGTACAATTGTCTAGTGAGGTCTATTTTAGAATATTGTCATATAATTTGGTGTCCCCTATACAATTTTAATGTTCAGCGTTTGGAACAAGTTCAAAACAAATTTGTCAAATTTCTTTTGTATAAATTAAGGTTTCCTTATAAACATATTCATTACTCAGTTCGAATACAGTTAGCTGGACTCGAGAGTCTAAAGGTTCGTAGACGAAAGGCTTTGGCAGTATTTTTGTTTAAAATTATCCAGGGACATATTGATTATAACGACTTAACATCTGATATTAGGTTTAGCGTCCCACAACAAAATTTATTTTATCCAATACAACATAGGAGCAATTATGGACAGCAATGTTTTACTTATAGGCTTTTAAATAATTATAATGAACTTTTTGGTGATGTTGACATATTTAGATTTAGTTTAAATAGATTTAAATGCGTTATTAATGAACATTGTCTATCACGAGTTAATCAGTTTGTAAATTAGCATAGACAACTACCTTAAGGACATACTGTAATTTAACATAGTGCTATTTGGAGTATATTGTATCTCTGTAATGCATTTGTCTTAAATAAATAAATAAATAAAATAAAATAAATGTATTAATTTCTATCTCACTTTCAACTAATGGAATTTGTATGTTGCTTTCTAAAAAAGTTTTCACTATTTAAATTGGAATTTCCTCCAGAGTCAGTTGAAGGAGGATTTATTGTTAATTTTCCCAAATTGTTTAAAAGTTCATTTATATCGGACATGAAAGCTTTCAAATTACACTTACGCTACTAGAAGAGTTTTGGCCATATCTCTCTATAAGGCTTTCGCTTTCTGGAAGGCGATTTGGTCCTACCCAAAATGCTATGGTCCTTGCGAAACTACCCGATGTGTTGGCAATTCCCAAGTAGTCCTCGGAAAAGTATTCAGCAATTAAACACCTTCGCAGACACTTTACACAGTTCTTTCGAAAGTTCAGAGTCTTAATGAAGTTTCCGATATTCGTTCGAAAAGTCTTCATTGATACTACTACATGTCAAAGAATATTAATAATACATATGTTTCTAGAAATTACAATATATAAACTTGTACTGCTAACTCAGCAAACTACGCGTCAGCGGTTTCCATAAGAGAAGGCGATATAACTCACATGACGTCAAGGTTGTTCGGTTCGAATATTTCCTCGCGGTGACATGAAAGATTGCTTCGGACAAAAAGGCATATTCCGAACATACCTAAATCGGGTGTGTAAGTCGTAACCAGAATAGAGATAGTTTACTGTTGTGGTTGTAGAACATACTTGTGTTTCTGTAAGGGCAAGGACTAGTATGTGTGGTCTATTTGCTTGTTGATGTTGGTGTACCGAATTTATTATGTAATGTGGTTTTCGTCCAGAAATATCTTAATTAAAAGTCAGTTTTCAGCTTGTTTGGACTTTATTGTTAAGCTTTTAAATCAAATGCCAACGTTTCGATGCATTCCGCATCATTCTCAAGGCTAAAAAAGAACAAAGAACGTTATACGCATTTCAACACCGTTCAACATTTAGACAGTTAAAAAAAAAAACAATGCAGGAATTATACAAACAACCGACATACAACGTAACAACTTAGAAAACTAATAAATAACACAACATCGAAGTGATCAATTAAAAGCAATAAAAAACATTAAAACATCGATAAAAAAACATTGTGTACTTATAATAATTATAATAAAATACCTTATCCAGATTAATCGAGCTACGGATCGCATTAATTTGAACGATCTATATTTTTTGTAAAAAATGCTAGTACGGTACTACTGCTCTAAGACTACTTACTTAAAAAGACAAACTCTGTCATTCATAATTTTCTAGAAATCTGCATCGTAAACCATAGACTGTGATGTGCGTATTTATCAATGAAACTGTGGTACAGAAAGTGGCTAGTGGATAAACAAACATAGGCGCAGTATTTTTATTTTTCCTAATATTTTTTCTTTCACCAAAATTCAATCGATTACGCAAAAACTAAATATGGGAATTTGTGGGTCGTTTATAGTGTTCGATTCTTAAATTAAATCTTGATATTGAAATATCGGGAAATTTGGGAACGACAATTTTCAAATTTGGAAACGAATTTTTTAGCACATAATATAAATTTGATTGTCTTGAGTAGGAATGCTATTTAAATGTAATTTAAATTTAAAAATCTTTATTAATATTTTAGAGGGATATTTAATTATAAAAGATTAAAAGTCAATAAAGTTCCATCAACATACCTCCAATTTTTTTGTTCAGACTGATTGGGTATCAAAACTGGTAGGTATGAAAAAAAGGTAGCGACAATTTCGACCACCAAAACTCTGGCACGCGCAGCCACAGAATTGACGTATGGAACGTATGGAAACCGGTTTAAATGACTAAACTAAATTGGAACTAACTGAAAGTAACCGAAAGTTGTTTGAATGGCTAACCAAAATTAACAAAAAACACCAAAATGGGCTAAAACGTATAGGAACATATTAAAACTAACCTAAATAAACTGAATTTTGGCGACTAACCAACACTAACCAAAAACATTAACATTGGTCATAATTAAGGCACGGCACATATAACAACCAGCAATATTACTCGACCTGTTAGGCGAAAAATTAAATTTGACCTTGCTAATGTCAGATGGGTAGGAAAAGTCAGGGCTGGATTTGAAATATATATAAGTATGATTTATCTTTAACAGAGCCGTAATATAAAATTTCAAATATCAATGGGTTATGAAATATATGTATACCTTGTTGTACGAGCAGGAAATCTAAGGAAATTCTTTTTGGAAGAATATCTCTGGTTTGTACAAGTTCTTATTACTTAAACATCATGACTTTCTGCATTACACAAGTCATAAACAACCTTCATCTCTCACAATGTCAATTATTTGACAATTATACGCCTATGATTTCGATTGAACTCCAATAGCAATAAAATAAACCAGTCGTAAGAACATGACGCCGCTGGCGGCAGTTTGACGGATTTCCTACCAAGGAATATCTTGCGCGCGAACTTGCGCAGATGCGAAAAAAGAAGATGTGATATTGCTGGTTGTTATATGTGCCGTGATTAAGGTATCGGAACCGGTTTAAATGACTAAAATAAATTGCAACTAACTCAAAGTAACCGAAAGTTGATTGAATGACTATAACTAAAACTAACTAAAAGAAGCCAAACGGGCTAAAACCTATCAGAACACATTAAAAATGTTAAAGTAAATTAAAACTAACCCAAATTAACCGAATTTGCCTATTAACCAGAAGTAACCAAACACGTTAAAATTGCTTAAAGCGTATCGGCACCGGACCAATTGGCTGAAATATATTAAAACCAACTGATATTTCTCGAATGTTGATTGAACGACTAACCCAAAGCTAACCAAGAGCACCAACAAGAGCTAAAACGTATCGAAACATTAAAAATATTAAATTAAGTTGAAACTAACCCAAAATAACCGAATATTGGCGACCAGCTAAAATGATCAAATACATTTAAATTGGTTATAATAACGTACCAGAATCGGTTCTTAAATAAATTGGAATGACTAACTAAAAGTAACTAAAACACCAAAAAAGGTTTAAAACGTATTTTGGCGACTAACTAAAGGTAACCAAAAACTTTTAAACTCGCATTTAAATTGGTTATAATAACGTGTCGGCACTAGTTCAAATTACTAAAAATATTGGAACTAACTGAAAGTAATCGAAATTTGATTAAATGACTAACCAAAACTAACCAAAAGTGAATAAATGCACCAAACGGGCTAAAAGATATCAGAACAGATTAAAAATGTAAGTTAAAACTAACCCAAATTAACCCAATTTTGGCGACTAACCAAACACATTAAAATTGCATATAAGATACCGTAAAAGGATATCAGAACAGATTAAAAATGTAAGTTAAAACTAACCCAAATTAACCCAATTTTGGCGACTAACCAAACACATTAAAATTGCATATAAGGTACCGGAACGAACCGGTTTAAATGACTAATGTATATTAAAACTAACTGAACTCTACCGGTGGTTGATTGAAGACCAACCAACACTAATTAAAAGTAACCAAAAGCACCAAAACGTATCGGAACATTAAAAATATTAAAGTACCTCGAAACTAACTCAAATCAATCGCATTTTGGCGACTAACTAAAATTAGTCAAAAACATTTAAATTGGTGATAACGTACCGGAACCAGTTCAAATGACTAAAATAAATTGGAACTAACTGAAAGTAACCGAAAGTTGACTAACCAATAATCTTAAATTTGATTATAACGTATTGGAGTCGGTTCAAATGGCTGAAATAAATTTGAACTAACTGAAACTAACCGAAAGTTGCTTGAACAACTAACCGAAAATGACTAAAAATAACCAAATGCACCGAAACGGGCTAAAACGAATCGGAACAGGTTAAAAATATTAAGTACAGTAATGTTATAGCTAATTATATATTATAGTTATTTTCCTAACAAGTGCGCAAAGTGATACTTTCCCGCACGCTAAAGCAGTTAGATATGCTTTAAGTGCGGGTAAGACACTTTGCGCAAGTGTTAGGAACAATGCTTTTTCTACGAGTACCCTAGAAAAGTAGAAATCTTATTATTGTATGCAGAAAGCATTAAAATATTGAAAAATCGAGTATGAACACGGCAATTATGCGAAAGAAAATGAGTGTGCAAAGAGTTTCCGTGCGCAAAGTTGAATCTTGCACAAACGAATTTGCGCATGAGTGCGCAAAGTTGAACTTTGCGCACGCAAATGAGTGCGCAAAGTAGGTACTTTGCGCACTCGAATTGAAAAATATATTTTCCTATCTACAAGTGGAGGGTATTTTTTTAAGTCTTCATATCTGCACTTTTCTTTATTTATTTATTTTTAATTATGATAATCTTTAATATTAATCTTAAAAATGCATTTCTTTAATTAAAAATATTATAAACACTCGTAAATATACAAAATATTTACTGTTTTTAAATTCTGCTTTTAAACACTATTTCAATTATAACACAAATCACATTTTTGCTTTTTTTATTCATCATTTTCAATGTTCCCCCGGTTGCATCTTTGCGAAGGACTGTGAATTTTTATTAATTAAAAATTAAAGATATTGCAATACACCATAATACAAAATCAAATCGTTCATTTAGGTACTATATGCATACTTTTATCGTAATAGATGTAAAATTGCAGTTTTTAGCATTCTAATGGCGTTTAAAATGTTCCAATAATTAAATGGAGTAGGACTAGTGATTTCGCTATTGAAAAATCAAAATAATAATCACAGCATTAAAAAAACTCAAAAGAACAAAACAAAGCAAAGATAGAGATTAAGAAAATACTGAGCAAAATTATTTTGGAACATTTTTGACAAGTTTTTTAAGTCATAAAATTTAATTTTAAGTATACAAAAGTGTATTCATTTCTAAATAATACAAGTAAACCTTGTTTTCTGAGAAGATTCAAGCTTTTTAAGTTTCATAATGTATCCTGATTTTAAAATAATTTGTTAACACTAATTTTATTAATTCGGTTCCATGGCAATTTAACGGGACATCTTCATATATATTGGTCCTCAAACCAGTCCAGAAAAAGTAGATGGCAAGGTTTTAAAAGTATTTATAAGCAAATATACCATTCTGTTTTCAGAAGTGTGTTTATAATGTGCGTACAAGCGACTGGGCTGGACTCGTCAGGCGGTAGGACTCGTGTAGACGAAAATATCAATTATGCTAGATTAGTTTCATTTTTGATTTGCAGATATAATAAACTTGTAAAGCGTTATTAGAAGCTAATTGTCATCTACTTATACTTGAACTAGAAACACATGCATTGTTTTATTGCTTTGTATGGTCCCCGAGGGACGTCAATGAAATGACACCCACCGATGAAACAAAAGTTTTGGAAAATTCCGACTTGTTTTCTTGCAAACTCTACAATGATGAACCATGATAAAGTATTAAACACTGATTTGCCTCAAAAAATCTTACAAAGCACTAAAGAACACTACCCGATACTAATAGATTTAAAACATGCCGTTTTACTACGACTACTACGCTATGTTGTTCTTCGGCTGGAAGCGGCCGAAAGTAGACGAGACGTAGCCGAAGTAGAGGAGGCAGCCACGCGGCATTGCCACTTTTATTTATAGAAATTCCTCGCATGCTTGATGACAATATTTAAAATTCTAAAGTAGGTAATTACGTATGTTTTTTTTGTTAACTAACCTAGATTTAAATTAGGTATTTATAGAATAACAAATGTAACGTGGTTCAATAAATTTTAAATAGTAAGTGGTATTTACAAACAAAATATACCTACTTGAAAGTTGAATTCACTGATTAATAAGGAAATATGGCAAACATGCTCTTGTACCACAGTGTGTGTTAGAATACGATTTAATTTGTGGTACATACAAAAAGTAAATAAATGTATCTTTATTATTTTATTTTATCTAATCTACTGCTTGCCGAGATGTTTGGTACTGATTCTAAGCTTAACAATAGCTGAAAACTGACTTTTAATTACCGAATTTATGTTTGTATTTAGGCCTCTTAGGTTGCAAAAATCTATTCTAAATTGGTTTGCTGTCTATGAAACTTATTTCGGAAATTCATTTAGAAATGCTTATACAATGTTATGAAATCTTATTCAATATTATTAAAGGTTTCTTCCATAGTTAAATTATATATTAAATTAATGTTTTAATAAGCATTAAATTAGATTTGAGCACTTGAATAGTTGACAATAATAAATATTTAATTTTATTTCAGGATTTAGCGCTGCAGTTTAACGTGGTGGCAGAGTCATTCGAAACATCGGTTCCTTGGGATCGAGCTGTCACATTGGTCAGAAACGTAAAGCACGTGATCACGCAGGAATGTGCAAAATTCGGAATAACATATTTCATTATTAACTCAAGAGTAACTCAAACTTATGATGCGGGATGTGTTATTTATTTTTATTTAGGATTCAATTATTCTAATATAGCTGATCCTGTTCATGTACATTATCAGTTAGAAGATAAAGCTCGTGATGAAATCATTGCCTGCGGTGGTAGTGTATCGCACCATCACGGCATTGGAAAATTGAGGAGAAAATGGTATACCAACACTGTTTCGAAGGTTGGTGCAGACTTATTTCTAAGCACGAAAAAAGAACTGGATCCTAAGAATATTTTTGCTACTAATAATTTTATATCTTCGATCCCAAAGTCTAAACTATGATGTTAATGGTAATTTTGCTTATCTAAAAGGAAATATGTTTCCTAATGTTTATCACGCACGATTCCGCTTATGTATTAAAACAGACAGTATTAAGGAGGAAATACTCTCAATAAATTAAAGAGAAGCCTACTCTTGATCTCAATAATGGTAGTAATAGATATAGGTAACTAAAGTCGAACTTTAGTTTACTCACTTAATAAAAAAATTTCATATGATGTGGACTAAGTGATGTCCTACGATGTTGTCCCCAATTGGAAAAACTTGTATTTGTGGATTTACAAAAAAACTTCATTATCTCCTGCTTGTTCTTAAATACCCAAAATTTTATTAATTTTAAAATGTTGTATGCGGGATGTTCGAAAATAACTATGATTATAATACTTTTATTTTTGCAAATGCGCCAGGGATAAATTTTCTCTTGTAGTTATTGTTTTTTTAAATATTTATCATAAATAATTTGTGTCGAAATAGCAAGCAATGATTCGTATTCGTAATAACATTTACGTCTCATCAACTTTTACTATTATGTTAGATCCAGGGGTGATGGCCATAGACTTTAAAATTTCTCAGTTGAAAACTATTCCGATTAAAATTGTAAAATTAATTGTGAAATACATTTCGTTTACTTTTATTTATAAATAACGAAATAATTTTTTTATAAAAATGTTCAATTGGTCTACTCATTCGTGGTGGTGAGATAATCTGTGTTAAGTTGCGTTTTGCATTTGTTGTGTATTACGACACTTTCGTATCATGTAAAACATTTATTCAGTTGTAATTACAATTCAACCCCTCGCTTAACATTTTTGCTTCCTGCTTTAAGAAAGATTACCTATTAATTATAAGTATAATTCAACTTCCTTTTTAATTACTCTCTATTCTATTTGGAAATGCTGTGAAGTTGTAAATTAATGCCCCACAGAATCTTAACAGACTTTCCATGGGCGTTCCTTAAGAGGACTCCGGAGCGACCCGCGTTTACAGATTTCGTGATGTTTTCCGTACGACGCGCGAGCTGCCGACCGACGTGCGGTATTTCGCAGTCGAGACAGATTAACTCAAGCCATTGGCGTAGTATATCAACTGCTCTGTTGATACCGACTTTTATTACAAGCTTTTATTTATGTATTGGTTTAGGTCAAATCTTGCAACTGAATTTTGAAACAGCTATCCCCAACCAATTGGGCTGAAATTTTGAATGCACATTTAGTTTGGATGACAATGCAAAACTATTGTCTTTTTGAGGTGGTACAGGGCCGTATTTAGGAAGAGGGGGCATATCTTGAATATAAATTGTCTTATTAAGCTGAAAATTTACATACGTTTATGGGACGGAAGACAATGTAAAATCATCTTGTTTTTGAGCTAGTACATGGCCGTATTTAGGAGGAGGGGGCCAAATCTTGAATTTATTGTCGTATCAAGCTACAAATTTGCATATGGTTAGGTATAGGACCGAAAACAGTGTAAAATGTAAAATTGTGTGTTTTTGAGCTGGTAAATTTAGGAGGAGGGGGCCAATTCTTAAATTTAAATTGTCGTATCAAGTTGCAAATTTGCATACATATTTAGGACAGAAGACGATGTAATTTACATATTACATATTACATTATCGTGTTTTTGAGCTGGCACAGGGCTGTATTTAGGAGGAGGCCAAATCTTGAATTTAAATTTTCATATCAAGCTGAAAATTTGCATTCCTATATAGGTCCAAAGACAATGTAAAATTATTGTATTTTTAGCTGGTAGGCCGTATTCAGGAGGAGCCAAATTTTGAATTTAAATTGTGTCATGTCACAGGCTAACGACCATGCAAGAAAGACGCATTAAATAAAATGAACACTAAGAATACTTTAGAGATATGTTTAACGAAATCTAAAATATAAAAAACATTTTTAAGACAAGCTTTTATTTAAATGCTCTAAATAGAAGAAAATAAACTTTAAATTAAATCAAATTCATCAATTTATTTCATCATACAATTTATATGATATAAAAGCTTGTCGCAAGATTTACCTGTGTGAATAAACAAAAATACAATACTTATGTAAATTTATCTTGACACAAGTAATTCTAAGAAAAAAAATTATATACTAGGTATTTGATAAAATAAATCTACTCAAGTAAATCTCGCCCAAGCTTTTATATCATATAATATATGATAATTATGATATAATATGATATACATCATGTAATAAATCGATGGGTTTGATTTAATTTAAAGTTTATATTCTTCTTTTTAGAACATTTAAATAAAACCTTGTGTTTATAAATGTATTTAATTTTAATTTATTTTATTTATTTCAATTTGTAGGTAAGGTACCTACTTTAATTTTATATTAGTCACTATCTTGATTAAAAAAAAACATAGAATCAAAACCTAAAAAGACAAGGCCTGTCATAGCGCAAAGGGTAAGTTCATTATTATTTTATTTTAGCACAAACTGTCAGAATATTTAAATAAAGCGTTAAACTGAAAAATCTGGTCACCGTACTGATACAAGCTCAAAAATTTCTAGCTAGGAACTGAATTTTTAAAGTGCAACTTGAAGATATTTAAACATTTCTATTTTTTACCGACCGGAATGGATATATCCAGAAAATATGAAATAGAAGTCGTGTTAGGAATTTTATAAATATTTTACTTTATTTAAAAGTCTCTTTGTGGATTTCTTATCGGCAGGCCTCTTGGATGTTGAGGAGCAATTAGTTCTGGCAGTAAACATTGGAAATAAAATGATTTTAATTTTGGAAACATGTCATCCCAAATTTTCTGGTCTCCGAAAATCTAAAAAATATACAGTAAGATATAAAATATTGAACAAATTCATTATTTAATGATCCAAAACGTTTCCTCGCGCATATATATAAGTAAGGTAAGTATGTTATAATTATACAATGTGCAATTTTTGTCATATAAATTTTATATGTATATAGGGTAATTCATTAAGAAGTTTTTTTTAATGAAACACTGTATAATATTACATACTAGATTTTCCAGAATTTTTTTTATTTTTTTCATGGACTACAAAACTTACAAATCCAGTGTTAGGAATGTATTAATAAATAAAGCGTTTTACTCAATAGATGAATTTATTTCCAACGAATTTTAAATTGTAAATTGTATTATTAACTTTTTAATTTTAAACTTTATATACCCTATTGACGTGTATAAGCAGTATAAGATATTGGCATGAATAAATGAATTTGAATTTTAAATTTGAATTTAAAAATGTCCCATATCTATATTCAACTATTAACAAAATATTTATATTTGAAAATGGACTATTTTAACACGTCGTAAAATTTAAACCCTAAGATATAAAAGAAACCCGAAATATACCCGAAATCATGTTGGATTATTAAATAATGAATTTGTTCCATACTTTATGTATACACTGTATATATTTTTTAATAATTTGGTATTTAACCTGGGAATAATCAATAATCTTACCGCTTCTGTTAAAAAGTTTTTTCTTGTCCAAATACAAAAATAACATTTTTCCTTGCCAGTAATTGCCAGTTGTCCCTGTACTTGGTAAAAATATTCATGAGTTTTTTTTTAAACTAATTTGTTTTGATCTAATTTAGCATACTTGATTTTCCATGTATCTATGCCTTCTTCTACGGTCATGTCATTTATGGAACTGGAGCATTTTATTTCGACCATAAAATTTTGGCCGATAATTCAATCTGGACTAGCCCCTAGAAAATTATTTTTTTTATCTATAAAGAGCCCACATCTTTGAATTTTCATTTTAAGAAATTCTTCTAGTTGTGTGAGAGCAATAAGCTCGGAATCTTTTCCGTGTTTAGTGGATATATTTCCAAAAAAAAAAAGAATAAATAAGATTTTTTACAGTGTTGCGCAGGAAATGCTTTTCCGTAGCTGCGGAAATTTTTCCAAAATTTGATACCGCAATTCTTATTGCCCTTTCTTGAAGCCAATGCTGGCTACTAGCTTGGTTTCTCGTTATATCTTCCAAGTGACTAATTTCATCTGGCGTTTTGTTTAATTTTTTTAAAAATTCATCTTTTTTATTATTAAATTCGCTTTCTGACATATTGGGTATTATTTTGTCGGTAATAAGGCCATAATCGTTATCAGGCAGAACCGTTGGCTTTGACCTTCTTTGTTGGAAAAGCCTACTTTTTTTTTAAGCAAGCTGTACGTTTTCTTTTTAGGGATTAAAATTTTTTTGTAAAAAAGCTTGGACTTTTTATTGCCTTGTGTATTACGGAATAATAATTATCGCTTGCATTAAACGAAATAGCAGCAGCATTGCACCGAGTTGAATATGATCCTCTCAAAGAATAATTAATTCTTTTCCCGCCAACAAATTTGCAAACTACTGAATTATAATGCTCAGCTAAATTGTTATCCATATTTAAAACAAGGCTTCTGGTATTATTCAGGAGCCGCTGAATACAACACTTCAATGTCTTGGAACAATCCACATTCCTTCATTTCAGGTACATAATTTTTTTCATTGTCTTTTTTAGTACATGAAAAATATTTAAGGGCGTTGCATATTTCATGTTCACCAAAAACATGAGAAGGTGCATTTTTTAAGTCGGTGGCTAATTTCTCACATTTTTCATCCAACATACCATCTTTACGCCTTCTATGCGCTACTGCCTTACTAATAGCTATTCGAATTCTGCCAACAGTTTGCTTAGAATAAGGATAAAACTTACATTCGGAAATCTCCATTGGGACTTGCTTCAGTTTTAGTTACATTTATTACATCGCTTTGCATATTTTTTCTTCTAAATATGGTTATCATTAAAGGCCCCCGCACAAAAAGATAAGAAAAGTGGTCCCGGTCAAATCGTCTGAAAATTTGGTAGTTTGGTAGAAGTTTAGTAGTTCTCGTGATCTTGATCAAAAGTCTTCATAATGGCACATTGATTTATTATATTAAATTATTTTAAAAACTATTATAGAAATTTTAACATAGGACCTATTTAAAATGCAAAATGGCGGAATTGTAGCGCCATATCTCGGAAACCGCTCGATAGTTTTTTGTGTCCATGAAGACTTTTGATCAGGATCACGAGAACTACTTCGTACCAAATTCGGGAACATGCCATACATATCCGAGCGTGACGCGTGACGGCTTTACTGAATTCAATACCCAGGAAAAAAAAAAGCAAAACGCGCCTAAAGAAGTTTTCACTTCAAAAAATATAATGGATTTTTTTATTGATACCTCGGTTTAAACAAATTTTTTTACAACAATAATTATGCTATAAAAGATACTTCATTACCTACCTACCCTATATATTTTGGTGAACATTATAAAGATAAATCAAAATCGGACAAGATGGTAGGTATCAGGTTTTGCCCATGTCAAAAAAATGGGACATCTGAGACCTTTGAGAAGAGAAATTTGGGTATAATTTTTTTTGAGAAAAGTAGCACAATCATAAAATTGCTATAACTTTTTGCTAATTCAGCTAAATTTATGAATAAAAATACAAATGAAAGCTAAAACACGGGGCTATAAAATATCGCAACAAACAAAAAAGGTGAAATTTATTTTTAAGCCTACAGGGCTTTTCGAAAATGAGGCAGAAACAGGCTTTCTTTGCGGCCAGTATTTTAGTTATTCTTAATCCCCTTAAATTGCATGCAAGATTTATTGAAAAGTAAAAACCCGAGTAAAAACCCCAAAGGAATGATCACAATCGAATAAGAACTTTTTGAGTAGATGCGTTTTAAAATCAAGTCAAACTTCGAGAAGTTTAATTGCGTAATTACCATCTCTCCATAGCTAATTAGTGATACATATACTTGCTTAAACTACAAATAATGCTTTACTTTTTGATTATTCCCATACTTTTAAAATAATTAATTTCAACGTTTAAACAAGACAAATAATACCTATACCAACCAAAAATACTACAAGCAGTAAACATAACATACTTATTTAGGTACCAGGTACATTATTTATACATACCTATACATTACCTATGTTATTTAATCAACTTACTGTAGTTGGGCTCTTCTTCTGTTTTCCGGTTTTGGGAGGTATATTTATAGTTTTTCTTATTAATACGTCCTGATAATTTTCCCATTACAATTATAAAAATGTCTAATTCAATAATTAAAAAACGAGCAAAAATAATAATCCAAATAGTCTATAATAAACTCGATAATAAAACCCAAAACACACAAACTCGAAAATAAAATACAAAACACAGAACGCTCTTGCGCTCTACGCGTATCTAGAATAGATAAAATACGAAAATAAATCTCAAGTCGCAACATAAAACAACCAGAAATACAAATTCTGGGAAACACCGCCGCACCGCGCGCCGGTAGCAATAGATCGCGAAAATCAACGGGTTGCCACTGATTTCGGACGCACGATGCTCTGCCGCACGGATGAATGGCTCTGTCGTCCGAGAGAGATGCACAATTAATTGGCCGTAAAACATCAGAAATCTTTATTTTTTATGTAGAAAAAAAGTGGTTCTGAGTTTTGAAAAACGGTTGACATAAAGTTTGTTTAAAATTAATCGTAGATGGTGGGAAAGTTCATATATCGTTTTAAAAAAAAAGACTAAGCGAATTTTTTTTAAGAAAAATGTTTTTGCCAAAAAATGTATGCTTTCCCACGTTCTTTAATTAATTTAAAGCAACTTTTATTTAATAAACTCTTTTCCTAATCCATTAATAAAACCTCTAGTTTAAAAGTCTTTTTGAAGGTGTCCGGAGTCCTCTTAAAACAAGATGTTAAAAATCTAACACTGTACGAAAATATCACGTAAATATGAAAATATTAAAATCAAAATATTACATATTTATTATATAATATCATAATTTACTTGAATTACTTATTTTATCCACCTGCATACTTTGTACCTGATCATATTCGCTATGTGCGTTACACGACGCGACATCTGGTGGTACAAAATGTGGCGAATTTCTTAGATACGCAAAGTACATCGGAAACGATTGAAAATTCAAGAAAAATTGTTGATTTTAGTGCAATATAATTAGTTCTGCAGATAATACGTTGCCATATGAGAATATTTATCGATTCGACTGAAAAAAAGCCAAGTTCGATATTGAACTTTGTAGGTTTTGAAAGGCTAAACATGAGAATATCATAATAATAATAATAGCATTGTGAAATTGATACGATTAAAAATTCGATTCATGAAGTTTTACTGAAATGACTTTAGAATGAATGAAGACGATTTAGAATAATTTATTTTTTCAATCTGGAAATTGATAGACAAACTGAAATTAAGTTATTAAATATATTTTTCGGGATTATTAGTGCTGTCCATTGCACGGGCTTCGAAAATATATCACACAGGTTATGATACTTCCTTGTTGATTCTGGTGTCATATGAGCACCGTCGATTTTGAAGCATTTTTTGGGTTCTATGGAAAGATTACATCAAATGGGACACATTAACGCAAAAAAATTTTGCGGATGAAGCACATTTTCTCAAAATAAATTGAAATAAAAAATTGAAATTTAACATACATTTTTTCCTAATAAACACAATCCCAGTGTACTTTGTCCTAAGGTATGATCGCAGAAGGTTAATAATAACATAATATAAAGCTTCTTTTCATACAAATTGCAAATAAAACTGTTTCTTTGCACTTTAAAACCATAATATAATATTTATTGAGATTTTTTTTTATAATACTTTATTTCAATATATAAAATACATTTTAACTTAACTCTAGTTCTCTTATATGTCATACATTCGGTATTATACTACTAATATCCACTATAACAAGCCTAAATATCATACATTATATTATAGCTATCTAATTTATTACTTGTCTTATAGTAAGATGTAAGGTCGGGTCTAGTTTTTTTAATTTAACAATCTGTGGAATCATCGACTCTTTGTAATCGTTTAAGGTGGCAGAGGAACTCTTAGTTAACACGTATTGTATGGTTGCCACTACTACAAATAGTACACAGGTGTGTTTATTTATTGTTGAGACATTAAAACTCAAGCTAATAAGGTCTGAAAGTTTATTCTGTATTTGTGTTATTGTGTTTCCTATCCTTAATAGGAGTGCCGAGATTAATCTAACTTGTGATGTACATAGGAATCTATGAAGCAAATTATCTCTGTTCTTTGCACAAACTTGGCACAAATCAGAAGGCACTTTATTTATCTTTTTAAGATTTACACTAAACGGATAGGCATCGTGAATTATCATATATGCCAAGCTTCTTTTATCATGGTCTAAGATTTTATTATTCAAATTTAGGTAGATTTGTTTTTGACAAATAAACTCATTAATTCTTTTAAATATATTTGGTGTTTCCCTGTTTTGTTTTAGTAGAACTAAATACATATCTTTTGTTTTTAAATTATCTTTTAGGAGAAAATCTTGAGGTAAATAAGCTGCTTCTTTTACGAAGCGTCTTATGTGAGGAAAGTCACAAGAGAAGAAATAGGGGTTAGGGGGATTTGTTATGGGTGAAAAGTTTACATACAGGGTTATACCATTTTTAATGTTAGAGTAAGTATTTTTGATCAAAAGAGCATTACATTTCATCCAAGGGTCGATTAATGCCAGTCCGCCTTCATGCTTTGGTCGAATTAATGTTGTCCTTGCAACTTTTAAACTGCTGTTTCGCCACAGTAGCCATCCACACATAGAAGCAAGTCTCTTAGCTACTCCCACCGGAACTGGCAACACCTTCGCCAAAAACCAAATTCCCGACAGAGCGTACATGTTTATAAAGGTAACTCTTTGTATAAGACCTAGATCTCGGCGAATGTTTGCCATAATTACATTACGGACCTTGTTGACTCTATTATACCAGTTGTTTTTAATCATACAGTGTACTGTAGTATAAAAATATATCCCCAAAATCTTAATTTTTTCTGATATTTTAAACCAGTCAAATTGTCGATTTCTAAATGTATGTTTGATTCTTGGTTCTAACTCAATAGCTTCGCATTTATTTAGATTTAAAACAGCACCGCTGTATTTACAGAGTAATGAACGCCGATTTACCCTAATCCTTTACTTACTGTATTTTTCGGCCGTTTCGTCAATCTTTGTTCATTAGCTGTAAACGGGTTCGCAGTACCAGTGTGTTGACACCCTAATTTCGACGTCAAATAATTTCCTTTACATATGGGCAACCACCCATATTCCGCTACCTAGTTGAAAACCACTTTATGCCTCTTACCAGCACTTACTTTCTATTCTCAAGTATATTAAATATAATTAAATAAATATAAGCCACATCAATGATGTTTTGAAATTGATAAAATAAGTGAAAAGGAGCTTTTTTATAGTGGCTAAATTTATTCGCTTAAATTTTTAATATGACCTCGTATCTACAGCGTCAGACAATCAGAACTGGCACAATAAATGAAAATGGCACTGGTATTATTAATTAGACACTGTGAATTTTTTTCAGTGTATCAACTTTCCTAAAATATTGTAATTTCCGAGCCAGTCAAAAATATGGAATAATAAAATAATTTCTGCAGTGAATTAATTAAATAAAATGCGAAGTATTATAACATTAATTATTTAATGGGCTACTCTTGAAATTATCAAATACTACATTAAACGTTTCCCAATATACAGGCACTCTGCCTCATCATTTAGATTTGCTTCCTATCGAAATTTAACACTCAATTGTTTTTACCGAAACAATCCTGAAATTCTTGCCAACAGGCAACGCTACATGTTTTCGAATATACAGTAATTTTTTATGCTTTAAGAATTACATTTATAGTCTAACTCGAGTACTGAAATGTTTTACTGAAACTCATGAATTTCTTGCACAAAGTCAACAATAAAGATTTTCAAATATACTAACAATTTTTATGCTTTTAAGATTAGATTTACTGTCTAACTCGAATACTGAAATGTGATACTGAATTATTCATGAATTTCTTGCAAACAGTCACCGATAAATGTTTTCAAATATACTAACAATTTTTATAACTACACTTACAGTCTATCTCTAACGTGAACTCGGAACCTGTCGCCGTTGCTCCCTTTTCTTGGATTACCCCGTTACTTTTCTTTACTTTTCGAATCGTTGACATGAATTCAATTATTTATTTCGTTATTTCCACGAGCCCTTAAACTTTGGTCACAACTAAGACCATATTATCGACTACAAAATTATTAGTTTAACTTTTAAACTATTTAAATGCAATTCAGCATAGCGGCTCGCTACATCTGATATTTCTTATAACATTTTGAATTTGGCCATAGTGACCCACTGCAACTGGACTGGAGAATAAGACTTCTTTTCTACGATATAATCGTGGTTTTATAGCAAAAATTTCGACACGTTTTGTCCCCCAGAAAAATCCAGAATCTCCGTCCACCTACGAAACGCGTGATATTTCGCAACTTTCGAGGCGTGTCTTTCTCCCAGAAAACCTGGAATTTTTACCTGCGGCAATTAGAACATTGGTGATGATGCAAGACGCTTCTTTTCCGCCGACAACGTCTCTTCGCGTTTTAACTGGGTTTTTTCCACTCTGGACCAAAATGAGGTCATTCAATTGCTTTTCAAGGTAACGCTGCAAGGTTCACTCAGGTCCTCGACTTGGATGACGAAAATTCTGGCAACGCCTATTGACCAAAGGTATTCTTTTTATCAAGATTTTCGGGGGAAACTGCATGAATGCCGAATTAAGTGGTGGAATAGTCCGCGCGCAAAACCGTGTCTAGTGAACTTGAATTTCCTATCGGTTTTTGGATTTGTAGTCCAAGGGCAAATGACTTCCAATATTTATTTTTTTCATTTGAACGATTAAAATTTAACTAAAAGTTTTACATTTCTTCAGTTAAATCGGGTACCCGGGCCTGGACATCACAACAGTATATATCGATTTGTCTTTTACTTAAGTCTAATTCGTTGAGAGAGCTTACAGTTAGGGTTATGTCATCAGCATAAGCGTAAACCTGTATATTATTGTGTTTAAAAAAGCAAACCAGGGTTTCGATAACCAAAACGAATAGTAGCATAGACAGGGGACAGCCCTGTCGTACACCCCTCAATGAGAATTTCACGGTTGTGCTGTTTGTTTACCTGTACTATAGAACGGGCTCCGTTGTATAGGGCTTTTAGATTGTTAATGATCTGATTATCAAAGTTATATTTAGCCATTGTAAGTCAAAGGAAATCGTGAGAGACCCGATCAAAGGCATGGTCGAAATCAAGACCTACACGTAGGTTGTGTGTCTTGTTGGCTGTTGTGCTAGCCACAGTATCTCTAAGATTGCATAACGAAACAAATATGTAATTTTTTTTGCTGATACATGTTTGACAGTTTGATATAAAAGTTTCGAGATGAGGACTTAATCTTGTTTTAAGCATCTTCATGTACAGTTTATAGTCTGTGTTAAGAAGTGAAATCGGTCTAAAATCATTAAGATTAGTTGGATCTGTTATTTTAGGAATCACCGATAACACCCTTTTTAAAAGTAGCGGGGATGAGGACCCCGTTGTGTATTTCATTAATTAGTTGCAGGATTTCAGTTTTAATTATGTTCCAAAAGTATACGTAAAACTCAGGGGTTAGACCATCGGGTCCTGGAGATTTGTTTTTTGGAATATTCTTAAGAATGTCTTTTATTTCACCCTCAAGAATCTCCGCCTTTAACTCGGTATTACCATCATCTGAAATTGTATTTTGAAACGCTTGCTGAGGAAATTCAGCGTAATTTGGGGATTCACTTGGTTTTCTGTACAGTTCTTGAAAATAATTATGTATACCCTCAGCTATTTTATTTTTATCCCTAATGCATTCACCATCAATACAGATTTTATCTATTAATTTTTTGTGAATTAATTTATTTTCCTTATTCAGATGAAATAAAGAAAAATTTTCGTTTTCAATCTGTTCATAGTACCTACCCCTGATCTTTGCCCCTTCTAGATGAGATCTTTGTTCTTTTAAAATAAGCGCCTTAAATTTTTTAATTTCTGAAAAGGTAGTTGCATTGAAGTTTTCTGAATCCATTAGCTCTTTTAGGCATTGTGTAAAAAAGTCTATTTTTCTCTTTCTATTTTTGTTAATCACCCCCGCTCTCCATTTAAAAAAAATTCAATTTTGGGTTTTGCATATGTACACCACCATTCCAACACTGAACGATATCGTGTTTTGGATTTTATCCAATTAATCCAATTATTTTTAAACAAATCGGTGCTTTCTTTATCCAAAAGAACGGAGCTATTAAGTTTCCAAAAATTTCTACATTTAAAAAATTCGCTATTGTCACCGTATCGAAACTTATGAATAAAAAGCAATGCTCGGTGATCTGAAAAAGCAACTGGGATCAATTTGACGTCGCTTAGGCGTTCACAATTATTCTTTGGCATATAAAATCTATCTAACCTAGACGCAGAGTTCGAGTTAAAATATGTATATCCAGGAGCATTTCCCCTTTTGTAAGACCAGACGTCTAGTAACTCGAAAGTTGATATAATTTGTTTAAGGCCCCTAGAGTCGTTTAAAGTTTGACTGTTCGAATCCCTCTGTGATTGTGTACAGTTAAAATCACCGCCAATAAAGACGTTCTCACCCGCTTTTAGTACTAGACAAACCTCCGTGTTAAAAAATGTTTCTCTTTCCCGTCTGTTTTGTGACCCACTTGGTACATATACATTAACAAATCTGAAACTACTAATTTTAAATGAAATACCTCTAGATGATTCTAGTAAGATTACATCTTCATATATTAGACCATCTCGTATTAGAACGGCTGTTCCCCGTTTGTTTTCATTAATATTAACGATAGAATTGTATCCATGAATAAAAGAAAAATCAGAAACTGCTACCTCTTGTAAAAACAAAATATCTACATTATTCATATAAACAAATTCTTTTAAAAGATTTAATTTTAGGTCTGAAGAAATTGTACAAATGTTTACTGTGACTATCGAGTATGATACCAACGAGTTCTTACTAACAGAGGTGGCAGGGTAATAATTACTTATTTTGTCTGGTATTTAACTGGTTTCCAGCGGAGGATCTGCATTTACTTCGTATGCCCATGATACATTTTGTTTTTTCAAGGTTGGTGGTTTTGATGTTTGTTCGTCTCCAGATGTTTCACTTGATACCTGGTCCGGATTTCTATAACGTTTTAAGCTGAGTGAGTTCTCCAGTTTTTCATAACGCTGAGTGCTGTTTGATTGCTCATTTCTGTCAAATCCTATTAGCGGGTCTTCTTCGGGTTCTTCCATTGTTACTTCTTGATTTATTTGTTGATTTTTCTGCGTGTTTTGAAGAGTTGTACGCACCTCGGTAATTGATTGATTCATACTCGCAAAGTTTTCTTGAGATAACTCGTTCCTTGGTATATTTACCGGGCGATGTATTGATGCTCTAGCGTTGTTGGCAGTTATAGCTGCGTAACTACGTAGTCTATGACTTGCAGCTTTGTCACAATTTAGGGCTTCATGCTCAGTGGATCCGCATTTCCGACATGTTCTTGCTTGGCCTAGATAGGTTATCCAGTACTGTCTTCCAGAAATAATGACATATGAAGGTATTGCACGCTTTACCTCCATCTTCAAAATTTTTGTGTCATTGTAACACTTGTATGGTAGCTCGCGCCAGAAATCATTTTTAACGGATTCGATGGTTTCATATTGTGACAAAGCGGTTTTGATTTCAAGGTCTGGCACCGCAATAGGTATTCTATGGATTTTTACTGTCGTTTTGGCACTCTCATTTTCTACGGGAACACTATAAGAGACTTGGTCTTTAGCTTTATACATCAGCTTCCCTTCATATGACTCGAAGATCGTTTCAAATAATTCTTGAGTCGCTACCTTAATAAATAATTTCTTTCCATATATTCCAAAGGAGATAACTTCTTCATCTTTCAGTTTTAATTGTTCTTGTACAAAAGTGTGAATATCCAATGCTGATATTTTATCGGGAATCTCGGTGAAGTTTAAACTAAATGTGTTGACTCTACTCATTGTTCTTGTTGTACAGAAAAGTTGGCGTAAACAAAAAAAAGAAACAAATATTCACACTATTATTTTATTTAACTCGCGATACACTTTTAACTACAGCAGGCAGCACGACCTGAACATGACTATTTCTTAAAACATTATTATATAGGTGGGCTTAGCACGGCTGTTGTACGGGTAGATGTTGCCAAGTGTAATTTCTATTTGGTACTAAAATTAACAGCCTCGTGTTGAATATGTTTCAAAAGTACTGTGGGACGAAAACTTCTTATAAATAATGATTCTTAATGGTTTTGTTTAATAAAATAACAATAATTCGAATATATGATTTACTAGAATTAGATGTTACTCTAGAAGGGGGACACTTTTAATAATAAGTCATATAAACTAATTCATTTAGATTATTGAAATAGATACAAATTTAAAAGATCATTTGGATTAGTTTAAGAGAGTATCAAGCGTAGTGCGTTTGTTTTGTTACTTTGAATTAATTTTGATTTTGTGGTGGGCGTGGTTGGTCAAGCGCGTAGCGCGCTCGCCTTAATGCGCTTCTTTGGCTAATGAAAGTTATTTTCGATTATTTTTGCTTAATCGGGAATCAGTGGCGGATTCAGAGAGGGGGCGGTGGGGGCGATCGCCCCCCCCCCCTTTATTTTGAGAGACGAGGAAAGGGAAAAAGCGGTTATTGTAATTTAATATTGTTGAAGAGAAACTTTTATTAAATATTTTGTTAGGCGAATACTCGATCTGGAAAAAATACTGGCTGCAAGAGTTTGTTGACAAAACAATGTCACTTATAATGTATTAGACGCATTAAAATATTGCGACGATATATGTATTTCCATATGTGAAACAATTTTTAATAATATTAGGTTGCTTTCCATTAAGTAATGCTACGCCAGAAAGAAGTTTTTCTTCTTTAAAACTGATTAAATCTTACTTAGGGACAAACATGTCTCAATTAAGACTTTCTGCCTTAGCATTACTCAATATCCGTAAGGATATTAAAGTAGATGAAGAAAGAATAATATATAAATTTACAAGTAAAAGAACAGACAATTAGATTTTGTTTTATAGGACCGTGTTTATTTTATTACCTACAATAGTTTTTTTGCTTAAAAGTACATATGTGTTTTCGTTTTATTAAAGTTTTTGTTATTTTATGTCACGGTTTAGTTATTTCTATAGGTACACATCTACATAATAATAACATTCTGAGAATTAATTTTATTTTTTATATTTAAATCCGTTTTTTTTTTGTTAAATAAAAGTGCTTATAACGATTAAAGTATGTTTTGCATTACCTATATGTTGCAGATTATTAAGGCGTTTGATTTCAAGCTTATGTCAAATGTTTTTTAAAGCTACCTAACACCCATATGTATAGGATATAGGGGTATATAAAAGAAAATTATGTGCCTCACCTCTATAAGCACACAAATTAAGTGAAACTCCTGAGATATTAGAAATTGAGTTTTTATTTTTTTGTTGAAGCTTTTTTTCTCGACTTTTGCCCCCAGTTTCGACACTTTTTTTACAACTTTTTTCTTTTATTTTCAACTTTTTTTCTCCGAGATCCGCGTTTCTCTAACTTTTTTTATAATATATTTTTTCTTTATTTCGTTTTATATTACTTTTATCAACTTTTCGAATAATTTTTTTTCTTATTTGATTTTATAATACTTTTATTAACTTTCCGATTAATCTTTTGTGTTTTTCATTATTTTTTTTTCTTATTTCGTTTTATAATATGTACTTTTAATATCTTTCCGAAAAATTTTTTTACGTTTTTTTTTTTTTAATTTTTCCCCATTTTTAAAAAAAAAATTCTGGTATATAGAACTTTTTTCATTCTATTTTTGCCAACCCCGACCTCGTAGCTGACCACGTTCGCCTTTTTTTCGCCGAAAGATGCGTTTCTCTAACTTTTTTTTCTTATTTCAATTTATTTTCCGTTTTTTCGAAGGGGGTCTAGTTTGGGTTAGTTCAAAATATGTAGTCATTTTACCCTGGCTACGTGTTCTCAAAATTTCAACCCTCTAGTTATACTGGAACATGCTTAATTACAGGGGGTTTTACTTAGATAGCCGTTTCAACTTTTATAAGTGTTTATCACTTTGATAAGCGTTTCCTTTTTTCTGACTTTACCCTCGCTAAAGAAGTTTCACTTCAAAAACCAACGCCCTCCTCTTTTTCATGGCCTGGATCAGCCTCTGCCTGGAATACGTTAATTAGGGTTAGTTTTGGTTAGTCTGGGTTAGCTTGCGTTAGTTTTGGTTAGTTCGGGTTAGTTTTGGTTAGTATGGATTAGTTTTGGTTAGTCTGGGTTGGTTTTGCATAGTTTGGGATATGGAATAGACAAGCGCACGTAGCGCGTTTGTCTCTTTACTTTGGTTAATTAGGGTTAGTTTTGGTTAGTTTGGGTTAGCTTTGGTTAGTATGGGTTGTTTTTGGTCAGCCTGGGTTAAATATGCTTGTTTTGGGATATCGAAGAGAAAAACGCGCGTAGCGCACTTGTCTTTTTACTTTGGTTAATTAGGGTTAGTTTTGGTCAGTATGGATTTCTTTTGGTTAGTCGGGGTTAGCTTGGATTAGTTTGAGTTAGTTTTTGTTGGTTTGGGTTAATTTTGGTTAGTATGGGTTAGTTTTGGTTAGTTTGGGTTAGTTAACAGACAAGTGGGAGCTTATTTGGTTAGTCTGAGGTATATAAGGAACAAGCGCGCGGTGTGCGCTTGTTTAGTTACTTTCACAAGTTGTTATTCTACTTTATGAAACATGCTCCTGGACTTGGCAATTTGCTTATTTAAAAATCAAGAAGGTTAGCCAAGTCTGACAACATTGCAAGTAAATCGTCATCATTAACGTCATATTGGGAGAGTTTTCGCATTTAAATGTCACTAAACAGCCTTATTTCTGAAATTTCTTTTTCAATTTTTGGCGTCAAAAGTGCTTCATCCGCAAATTTTTTTGCATTAATGTGTTCCATTTAAAGTAATCTTTCCATTGAACCCAAAATCTTTAAAACCGACAGACCCTTTTCGATGTATTCCACGTGTATATTTGTATAGTAGCTGAATAAAGTTCCAAATTTCTCCGACTCGCGCGCACGATCGTTCGTCATTTCTCCCACTACACTAACGCACAGAGCGAATAGTAGAGTGCTACTTATAACTGATTTTGACTTGTGTGGGCACCTCGGGGTTACAAGCTGAAATTTTCACAGAATGAAGGTTTTATTATATTAATTCATAATCCGAAGGTAATAAAAAATCATAACGTGCAAAAGGGCAGTATACCTAAAAATCGAGATTATTATATGAACGTGTAGGATATTAAATTATGAATGTTTTCATATAAAATTCATCTACATTTTTGTACGAATTATATTTTTTATCATTGCTTGAAATGTGCAGATTACATTGGCCCTTACGGCAAAATAAATCAAAAAATTGAAATATCTCCCTTCGAACCTGGGCAAAATCTTTTGAAATATACTCATTTTTGTATTCACCTCGAATTCTCGCCGAAATGATGGCTCAAATAAAAAAAATATTCTTGCAAAAAGTTTGTCTTAAGTATTTAGAATACACAGGTGCATGAATACATTTTTTTCTCAACTGGTAATGGAAAAATAGAATTAAATGTAAAAAAAGTAATTTTCTTCTAGCCGCGACCGTCCGATCTAGCGCTTCCCGAGTACTCTCGTATCTCACTTTTCTCCATAGCTTCCTCTCTCTCTCGCGCCTATTGTACAATACAATAAGTGCTTTTTACACCATTACGGGTTAGAATAATAATAATAATAATAATAATAATAGGTATTATTAATTGAAAGAAGTAGAAAAAAATCATATACTTAATGCAACTGCTATTAAAAAAAGACTAGCTTTTATTCAGAATAGAAAAACTGGAAATGTAAAAAAATCTTTATAATAACAAAATCTATTTATCTTCAGTGTCTGTATCTTCTTCAGAAATAGACACAATGACTTCAATATTGCCTTCCAGTATTTTTTTTGCATGATCCTATGCAACCCATTTAATTTCTTCTACGTGTACAAGCTTTGCTTTCATACAAGCTAATAAAAAAATATTTGATTAAGTTTTATTAATCTAATAATAGTTTACTTTTTTTTACATCCACATGCAATAAATACTTTTACATCCGAAGGAAATGCTGGTGTTGTTAAAAATTGGGGATAATTTGGATATCACCTGCCTCCTCAAATTTCCATCCGCATTCTGTCACCTCTGGCAATTCAAAAATGCCAAATAACAGTTTTGTATACTATAGTGTGTCATGGAAACCGAAGGAAAAATATAATATGTCAAAACTGACAGTCATTTGCAAAATTCAGAATAAGTATAGAGAAAAATGTGCATTTAAGTTTAAAAAATGCGGCTGTAGAAAAAGTTATGTGTGTTTTTCGAGCGGAAAGTAAGATTGCAACATTCTTTCTCAAGCGGCAATCCGTTACTTTGTGCTCTAAATACACAAATAACTATTGCGCATCTGCAAAAATACGAGTATTTTACGCTTGTAGATATACTATATTGTTATGGAGGATTCATGTTTGTGAGAAATTTATTACCTACTTTATCGAAATATTCAATATACGACCTGGTCCCAGGGTCTAACACATATTATAATCATTTTCAATTTATTCAATTAATTATCTTATAATACTTGCCTATATAATTATTACTATCTATAAGTGATGTTATTTTTGTTGAGTGACAAAAGTGACCACGTCAAAGTATTATTAGCGTTAAGTCAATTTGAGTCCCAGTATTTTCGTCAAATAGTTTATATCACAAAAAAAATCATGTAGTTGAAACCTCGATAGAGGGAGTCCCAGAATGTTAATTCGTTTTTACCAGAAAAAATCGAAAAAAAAACAATACTTCAAAGAATAGGAAACCTTCAGCCAATGGAAAATAATCAATGGTGAACAGGAGGAGGTCATTTTAGTTTATTTATCCGAGCTGTCGAAAACGTGCCAACCATCAACTCTATGGTCGAGGTTTTCAATGCTGAAAACAATATTTAAGGTTAAAAAGAACATTGATGTGAGAAAATACTTCAAAGTATCCTCTTAAATAAGAAAGTTTTTCGCCCGAAAATATTAAAAATTTTGACCCAAGATGACACCAACAAGTTTTTGGCAGAAGCTTCCGATCATGTTTACCTGTTAGCATAAAACTAACTACTCCGAATAGACGCTCAGTTAAACGGTATAAAAACGTATTGTATTTGGACTCTCGCTTGCCCAAGCGAGCGTCCAAAGCTCGATTTCGGCTCGCTTACTTTTGCTACTCGGTATGAGATGGCGCGCAATTCGACGGTAAAATCATGCGTTATTGCCGGTTGTCTGAAAACAAATGTGAGTTTGGGGAATATTTATGATTTAATGCGTTTCATCATAAACCTAACTATGGTTGGGTTTATGGTTTTATAACGAAAACGTTTGAATTAGAAAATAAAATATATCTCTTTTACGTATGTAATAATTATTATGAACATATGAAACATTAATTATTTAAATACAAAACCGATTTTAAAAAGACGTACAATATGTCTGTAAGTAGGTAGGTACCCATTAAATTAATGTAGGCGAAATAAAATAGGATTATTTAGTAAATTATTATGAAAATGTAACGATACATCTTTACAATTTATGTATGAAGTAGGATATACATCAATATGTAATAGTTGGTTCGTTGGTTGACACGAAATTGAATTGTAAGTAGGTAAGTATAATAGTTGAATTAAAAAAATCACTAAATAGAGGAAAATGTATGACTTTTGCCTTATCGTCGTCAACATCTCCATCAGATTTTCATTTATCCGTTGAATCCTAAGTAAAGAAAAATTTTTATAATACCGCATTTCAAGGAAAAAAATTTAATATTTTTACCTGAATTATGGAAATATAAATTATTCCCTGCATGTCAATAAAAAATCACATGTTTTTTTTAAATTAGATTTTTAAGGTGGACTAAAAAATAAGCAATTTTTCAAATTCCGCATTTCAAGAGGAAAATTTTATATTTTTTATGTATTGAGGCATTACAGATTACTCATTAAATCCTCAGAATATGTAAAACAAAGTGTAGGTATGAGTCCTGAGGTAAGCGGCGCATTGTAACAAGAACGAAAACCCTGAAGTAAAAAAAAAGATTGCTCTAAAAAAAGAAAATAAACATTAAATTAAATTACACCCATTATTTTATTACATTTTACAATTAATATAATAAAAGAGCTTGTCCTGGGATTTAGCTGTGTTAATTTATTTTATGAAATACATAAAAAATATTTTTAGCATTACTTTTGTCAGGATCAATTTCCAGGTCTGGTATTGTTTAATTTAGTTCCATTTTTATTTATTTAGGTCATATAAATAAAAACTTGTTTTTAAACAATATTTTACCAAACTGCGGGACATAATAATAAGGATATTGTATTTTTTTTCAAACATTTATTACGTCATAAGTTTTGAACGAAAAAAGATATCGAGATGCGGTTTGAATTATGTTGTAGGAAATTTTATTGAGAAAAAGATACTTTATCGGAAATATTTTATTTTGGTAGGAACTGTATTATACAGGGGTTGGAATAAGACACTGCAAAAAATTCGAAAATTCAATCGGACCGAGAATTTTTATGGGTGAATCGAACTTTTTGTTTTATGCATCAGTTTAATTGCCTAGTTAATTAGAACAAACAAGTTTTTCAGATTTTTAACATCTGTCATGTTTTTCAAGATACCCTGTTTTTTATTTTGGCCAATTAATTTATTAAATGACTAAAGATTTTTAAACGACGAGGCAACTTAAAATTTGGTTGCCTTAGTTACATTTTTATTGATGTCTTATAATCACTACACCATTTTGTGTAGGAATTTATTACAGCAAAAAAAAATATTTCTTGTTTTGCGAAACTTTGTGTTATTCATACTTTTGCAAAACAACGAAGAATTTTCTTCTTCTGGTGTAATACACAGAATGATTATTTTTTAGTTAAGTGCGTATTGGTGAACTTATTTGATGAAAAAAAGTCCGTATAAACATGGGTCTGGAAATGCAATTGTTTTTTAGATACTGGTTATTAATATCTCCGCCCTGACCTATTACTCAGATATTTTTAGCCTTTTTTGGGCACTAATTTAAGAAAAACGATGGCAAATTTTTTTTAAATATTTTGTGAAATTTGAAAGAAAAAAAAATAAAAACAACTATTGCAAGAGCCAGGAACATATAATAAAAAGGTATTTTTTTTCTCGAAAGCGAGGTCAGATAGGGACAAAATTATAACAGCAAAAAAGTTGTATTTTTAGTTGCTTCATTTAATAAAAATTTCAAAAAAAGTTAGTGGCGTACATTTCTCGAACAAAAATAATTGGAAAGATGCCCCCGGGGCATAATAAATTTAATAATTTTATTCTAGTTATGGCTAAAATAGACTTTTATCACCAAAAATAGACCTGCCAAATTTCAAAAACGTCCTTTTAAAAATATTTATAATATTTATAAAAAACCGTTTTTTTTAACACCCCATGTTTAGATGAACTTTCTTTCATGAAATTACTTTAAGGAATGCGCCCTTAAATTTAATAAGTTGAGAGTGAAAGCTGTGTGCATGTACGAAATAAACTGTTCCTTAAAAGTTAGGGATATTAATATTCGTAACTCATTTTTAAGTTGTAATATTTTATTAAATATTTAACGCATTTTGCAGTGCGAGACATCGCCAGAAGGAGCAGACTTTCTACTTTTACATGGTGTTTGAAAAACGTTCTTGGAGAGGCAGTTGTCAATTATACAGAGCGGGAAAGAAAGTGATGCAAAAACTTTAAAGAAGATAGAGCTGTACCATGTATGACCAGAAGTGTGGAGACAAGTTTTTTCAAGTTTTCGATTACTTATAATATTCCCTTTCAATTCAGGATAGGAACCCATATTCCATTTTTATTCGTAACAAAATGGTAATCAATTATTGGAAATTTTGTATTTTTTTTGACGACGCTCGTGAAGCTAATCCTACGATACATTTCACATTCTACCTAAGCCAGGTGGAATCATTGTTTATCTAATGTCAACATTGGCTCTTTGAAATCTCAAAACTTAAATTCGTGATATAATGGCAAGACGTAAGTTAAGTGTTGAACAAGCCAGTCGGGCAGTCGGCATGCTTCAAAGTGGTCGTTCTCAAGAAAATGTTCGCAGAAGTGTTCAACGTTTCACAAAGTGTCATTAGTAGACTTAACAGTCGTTTTAATGAGACTAGTACAGTAGTTGAACGCCGAAGAAGAGGTCGCACCAAAAAAACAAATCCAAGAGAAGATCGGCTAATTATATTAAGCGCGAGGAGACATTTTTCACGAGATTTTTTCAACGCGACAGGAAACGCCCTATCCATCGACACTATAAGAAGAAAGTTAGGTGATATAAATTTAAAATCAAGACGTGTTCTGCGCCGAGTTCGTCTTACTCCGCTACATATGCAGCAACGACTGGAATGGACTAGGGAGCATATCTATTGGAGGAACGAATGGAGGACGGTCCTTTTTACTGATGAATCTAGGTATGCGAGATTTTCAGACATTTGAAGAGCACGTGTTTGGACTTTGCCAGAATACCACGTAATAGGCTTACAGTACAAAAAGTGTATCCCTATCGTGGAGGATCAATAATGGTTTGGGGAGGCATATGTTTTGACGGCCGTACCGATCTTTACATATATGAAGGGAATATGAATGGCGAGCAGTACAGAGAACAAATCATAAACAACTTCGTGCCAAATTTTTACGCTGCTATAGGGGATAGGTTTTTATTTCTAGACGACAATGCAAGACCTCATTGAGCTGCTATTGTCTTAAATGACCTTGAAGAAAATGGCATACCCCACCTTGCATTGCCACCTCTATCGCCAGACCGGAACTGCATTGAACATGCGTGGGATATGCTCCAAAGGAAGTTAGACGAACACGTGCCGGCAGTACAAACGCTTGACGATTTAAGAAGAGTTCTACCAGAATTCTGGAATGCTATTCCACAAAATATCATCAATAATTTAATTGCCAGTATGCCAAGAAGATGTCAGGCCGTAACCGATGCAATACCACCTATTAATTTATTTATTTGCTTTTTTTGCCCTTTAAACATTATTTGTTTTTAGGTTTAACTTTTCTATACCACTGTATACAGTAAACTTAGTTTTATTTATTTAAATTTATGTTTTTGTATGTTTCTGGCTTGGGTAGGATGTGAAATGTAGCGTAGGATTAGCTTCACGAACGTCGTCAAAATAAAAAATACAAAATTTCCAATAATTGATTACCATTTTGTTACGAATAAAAATCGGATATGGGTTCCTATCCTGAATTGAAAGGGAATATTATAAGTAATCCAAAACTTGGAGAAACTTGTCTCCACACTTCTTGTCACACATGGTACAGCTTTATATTCTTTAATGTTTTTGCATCTCTTTCTTTCCCGCTCTGTATAATTGACAAGTGCCTCTCCAAGAATGTTTTTCAAACACCATGTAAAAGTAGAAAGTCTGCTCTTTCTGGCGATGTCTCGCACTGCAAAATGCGTTAAATATTTAATAAATGATTACAACTTAAAAATGAGTTACGAATTTTAATATCCCTAACTTTTAAGGAGCAGTTTATACTAAATGAAACACTCTTTGTATTCCCTACATAAAATTTTAATCTAAAAGGACCTCTAAATTAGCGTAACAGAGCGCTTTCGTGTTACCTGGAAAGTGAGTAAAAGAAACACCCTGTAGTGGAGAACAGTGAATGCTGACGAATTTTGGGTTAAGAAATTAAAATTTGCAATCGGCATTGTTATGTACATTATTGGCATGAATAAAATTGTACCTATTTTGAGTGTTAAATTTGAATTTTGAATTCTGAATTTGTTAAGATATAAAAGATGTTAATTAAAAATTGTAAATTAAGCCTGATGAGTTTTTGTGTGATTTTTTTTGTTGTTCAGTTTTTAGTTGCTCGTCATTATAGTTTTCACAATTTGCCTAGCTTTTAGAAAACTTAAAATAAGAAATATATATATTTTTGAAATCTTTACTTCTTAAGGAAAAGATTTGATCACTTGATTTTTTTTAGTCCGACACACGATTTTCACCTAAAAGAATAAAATCTAATTCTCTAATTGTGATATTGTCATTAACGTAATTGTTATGACCATGCAAAGAAATGATTATTGTTTTTTTTAAGCGAAAGCCTTGCATCGGACTTAAAAAACACCAACTGATCTAATTTTTTTAGAAATGTATGCGGATTTCAAAAATGATTTTTATTTTAAGATAAAGATGCGTACCATTTATTTCTTCAAAAATATTCAATGTAAAACTAGTACGGACGCCACTGGAAAAAAGAACTGTCTGTACAGCAGAAAATACATCTTGATGCCTAAGACACATGTACCCAATTTCATAAAGATATCTACAATAGTATCGCACTTATTATATAAAAAAAAATGTTTTTTTTTTAAACTTTACCTCCCTTTGTATCTAAAAGTTAAGTTGCTTAGGGCATACATTCATAAGAAGTTTTTTTTCTTAAAATGTGTCCAAGAATCAACCTTTTAAATATTAGCATTTCATTAACATTATTAAGAGATATTTTTTTCGATAACTAAATTATGCTAGCACACGTCGATTACTATGTGCCGAACTGAAACTTTATTATGCCCTTTAAAATAATAATAAAAAAGGGCTTTCATTTAAAAAATAGTCGTTGACGTCATATCTCAAATTTGAGACACCCGTATGAAACGGCCCGAGATATTATGCTCACTATTATAGGTTTCGATAAAGTTCTTGATTAATCCCCAGTTTTATTCCTTCAGATTAACGTCAAGGTTCATTGAAAGTTTTGTTCTTACCACTCTTTAAAATCCATTTTTTGCAATTAATGTCGTATGAATTGTGAGAGCTCCGCAAACACTTGATCCCATATCTTTTACGTATATGCCTGATCCTGCCATAAACCTAACTAGTTGCTGCGATTGCGATTATTTGAAAAATTTAGTTACGCGCGCGGTGCAGGGCGCCGTACGGTTTTTGCTGGAGGATCGAGCAAGCACGTAGGTCTTACCTTAGTTCATATGCATCGCGCCGGACCGGCCGCAGTTTTCCGCGAAACAGTTTTTGATGAATATTCGCAAGATGAAAGAGAGCGTTTTTATACGTTTTTACGAAATAAGGGTGATAATTTTATTGCTGAATATTAGTTATTTAATGTTTTTAGTGATCCGGATCCGGGGTCAGATTTGAGAGGTATCTACCTAGGTACCTATAAATTATTATAGATTTCATAGATTGTAGTGTAGTAGTAGCATAAGCCTAACTACGCCGAATAGTTAGGTTTATGGTAGTAGGTACAAGATTTTTAATAATTTTACACATCATTAATATAATTATATTATAGGACATGTTATGTTAAGTTCCTGCAAACTGTAAATAAAAAAATTCCGGTCCTACAACATTTAAAATCATAGGTAAATAACCGAAATAAAATAGAAGCCCCTTTCATATTTAATCTATTTTAAGTACATTTAGATTTGGCAACAGCGCGAGCGACCCAAGTTCTGAAAGGCGTTTGGCCGTTGTTTGGCAAGCGACGAAATACGATAAAATTTAATTCGTAATAATAGTGGCGCCATCTCTCGATATAATTGTAGCATTTTTCTATAGCCTATGCTCACTGAGCGTCTATTCGGAGTAGTTAGGTTTATGCTGTTAGTCAAAGTTAGCAACTATCGGGATTGGAAGACCAAATAGCGCAATATTTTGCCCACTTCTAGTCTGATAATGCTTATATATGCATCCATATCCAGAACGCATTCTAACAATCTTTAATTTTTCTTTATAAAAGCTAAACAATAAATCTTTCCAAAGTTTAAATCACACTGTCGAAATAACACAAGCGCTCGGAGTAAATCATACATTTA
>MU185520.1:72123-82949 GCA_016904865.1 Pissodes strobi
CGAATTTACTTTTATAAGATAGTTGACCATATTTTGTTATCGCAGAGTTTTCTACCTAGTGTCCCCATTAACCAGCTGTGGGTTTTTACCACAATTTCGGCCCAATTCTCTTTGGTCCTTTTTATTTTTATTAAGGTTTCCTTCCTGGGATTCTTTACAATTCAAGCCAGCTGTTATATTTCAAGAACTATGCTCGATGGTCATTATTTTTTTTTGCTGGGAAAGTACACACCGACGAGTACGTCGCCAAGCAAGCTTATTTTCGGTCTTAAGGTAAAAATAAAAATTAGTATTCTTAGTTTAGTTACACAACCCTAGGTAGAGAGCTCTGCTTATTTCATATTTTTGCTTATATTGTATATATCGTTTACTTTTGTAATTTAGATTTTCAAGAATAAATCTTTAACTCTCTCCTGATGTTCGGCCCTGCAAAAACTGAAAGTATTTCAAACTCACGAGTAAATTAAAATAAGCGTATAATCTATCTCTAACGCTAAACTACCAAAATTTAGAACAGAACCGAAACTTTTTTGAAAAATTTTGATAAAATAGTTGCTTGTCCAAGAACTTTTTGAATTTGTTTATATTTTTTGTCATTCTTCATTGTTGGCTTGAATAACTGTACAGTTTTTAATCTTGAAGGCAACCGAGTGTTAAAATAAATAATTATGTCTGAAACCAAATAATTAATGCATTATCGGGAGTTACTTAGGGCTCTCACTGCGGTTATTTTTTATTTCGTTTATTTATAAACGATATTAAAAACCTAGCTGTTCCTGTTCCGCTGCTCAACTATTATTTTCCGTTTCTATTCAATTCATTAAAACCTTATTGTGGTTAGTGGTACTATTCCACTTAACTTCTACTATTGTCGGTGAAATATTTTTCCCACTTGTATATATTTATTAAATTGTAATGTAGAATATGATTTCAGGTCCTCTTTCTGCTGCATACTGAACGAATTGTAACAGTTGTTCGATTTTGCCAATTTTAAAAATTTTAATTATATGCCGCATTTAGGAAAGAAAGATGCTATATTTTGCACTCATCGGTTCCTTAATTCTAAATTTGTTGATTCTATTTGCTAACAATTCGCTTGAAATTGCCGTTTTTCCTAATATGAATTAACTATATTCTAAGTATAGGTTAACTATATATTTGTATTAGCATTTATAACACGTTGTGACTCTATTTATTTTAGCTGATAAGCGATGCACATTATTATTAGAATAACTTGGCTTGATTTGTATTACATTACGGTAGAACGGTCAACGAACCGATTTATATTTTTAATAATTCTGTGTTACCTTTATTTTTGTGCATATACCGCGATTTGCTTTTGCGTCTTACATGTTATCTTATCTACTCCATTTTATCTAATCCGAATTTTTATTTTAATGTAACTTTAATTTTGATCATATGGGGAAGTTAATATATATTCTTTTAGGGGTGATTCATCCCTATCTTTGTTATATTCAAGTTGTCTGTACCTTGGTACATCTTTTATTTGCCGATGGTCATTGAAAATTCATGGATATTTTTTTTTGGGAATTTGTTTTATAAAGAAAATATATTCATGCGAGGGGGGGCTATGTTTTTATTAAAAGTAAGGGGGCTACGTCTAATGCACACTGGGTTATATCAGGGCTTTTTCCGAAGGGCCACCACCTTTTTCCCGGAGGGCACCACGCTTACCCGCAGGCCACTACCTTTACCTGCAGCTAGAATCACCCTGTTCTAGTGGGTTGGAATCAGGCTTTACCAGCAGCACTTATGCACCAATCTCGACACCAAGCTATCGAGACCTCGGCTAGATCATCCCTCGAGGCCATCGAGAGGCAGCACCTGAGGTATCTATAAGTGCCCGGCGCCTCCACCAGTTCGACGACCGGATTTGGGGTATTGTACAGAAGCTTTATGTTTCATTGAGTCGTTTGTTTATCCGTTTAATATAATCGCTTTTAGTTATCCTTCTGTTAATATAAATCAAGCTTTTACCGTCAAGCTTCGAGATAGTTCATTAAATTTATTTTCATTTATTCACTTATATCGGACCAGTTAATCTGTTTTCTCTGAATTTTCTCTCTTTTTTAACATACGTCAAGCGTTGGCTCAATAATTTTATTCTTTTCATTCATTTATCAAGTAATATAACCGCTCTGAAGTTTCTCTTTTAGTAAATAAATAATGAATCGAGCATCGACAGTCACGCTTTCAATAGTTTTGTTCCTTTATTAACTTATCGAGTTATTTCATTTCATTATTGTGGAAGTTCATTGCTACATATTATCGCTACATTTAAAATCGGTGCAGCTATTAGCGCACGCATACCTAGTGGTAATTAGCTTAGTTAACGTCAAAGTGATCACTTCGATAAGTAGTATTTAGTGCATTAATAGTGGTAAGGCTTACAGAACCGAGTATTAACAACCGAATTGGTCTCCGTACAATCTCCATATCGTACTCTATTTATCAATTTCGTTAATAGTCATCAGACCTTCCTTGGTCTTTGGAAATCGTACATTTTACTGTAACTTAATGCGGTGTTTTAAACAAAAACAAAAACTTAGTAGTCAATATATTGTTTCTTAAATTTTTAAATTGTGTTTTCTTGATAAGTTAAGTTAATTGATTATAATCCCGCCTATATTCTCGTTTTCTTGTGGGTTTGAAATTATGTTGATTTTATGAGCTGACCTAGCCACCCTGCACAACACCAGCAGAGCTTTTTCCGTTTGGTTGGCTAGAACGGGTGGCGCTCAAACGACCCCACGACAGGGGCCGGGCTTTGCAATACAACTTTCCGGGGCTAGGTTCCTTTTTAATTAACTGGGAGGGAAAAATCTTTACTTTCATTTGGGATTCAATCAGAAAAACGTGTTGCAGAATAAAAAAAAATCTTGTGATTTTTTAAAACATTTTATTAATACAAAAATACAAAACAGCCTGTTTTTTTTTTAATACGTATCTTTTTCCTAAATTAAAGGAAAAACTGAAGAATAAGCCGGATAATGATCTTAACAAAACTCCATAAATAAAAACAACAGAACTACTTTGCACTCATAAACAACTTACAAATGAGGACTTTGCTTTGTCAAATTATTTTGAGTGTACCGCAGCTATGATAAAAGCTATGAACAACGTAAAAATTTTAGTTTGCTGTCTGTATCGTTCACCTAGTTCTATTTTTTTTAACTTTTAGTACATACCTCGATAAATTGCTGAAGTTTCTGTGTAAACGTAATGTTTTCATTTTTTTTTGTAGTGATTTTAATTTTAGATCTAAGGAGGTATTGAATACTGTAAATGCATTTAGCTCATATGGTCTTGAGCAAGGCTTTTTGAGCCTTCTAGAATTCAGGGTTCATCCTGCACCTTAATTGATAATGTATTTACGAATATTACCCTGCTGTCGACCAATACATTGGATTTAACTTTTACCGAGCACAGATCTTAAGTTTTGAGGTGACCATGCGAGTGTTGGTCCAGTTGATTTTTGTACTGCAAGTTCTAGATCTTTTTCTCAGGAAAACATTGATCATTTTAACCTTCAACTGCCTAAAGAAAATTGGCTATCTGCTATGGAGACATTGAACTTGGAAGATAAATTTACATATTTTTTTGATACATTTTACGGTCTTTTTAACATGTGTGTCAATTCACTAAAAGTGTCCACTCCGTGGATAACGCCCTCAATTATTAATGAAGGTAAGCAATTAAGGCTTCTTCATAGCCAACTGAAATAGTAGTGTGTTAACGAGAGTGAGTCCTCACGGATAGACGAACAGTGCGTAGAAAAAAAAGGTATAGAAAATGAGTGTTTTATTTGCTTCAAATCGATGGAAAAGGCAGTAATTTGCGTTCCTAAGTCTTGCAATCATAAGTACTGCTTTCAAAATTTAGTTGAGTGGACAGTCAGAAAGGGAAATTGTGCAGTTTGTAGAAGATACTCTAGTGCCATATTTTTTGAAGATTGGATCAATATAAAATGGAAGATATTCAGGATGATGTAAACCTCCAGAGAGTTTTGGATTTTATAAATTTTAGAGATTTGGGTTCAATAGACCTTGAAAAATTCGAATTTATAGGTGACCATGATGTCAACAATTTTATGGAAATTGAAGCAGAACCATCCAATCCAGAAGAAATGGAAATGGATCAAGATGAATATGCAGATGGAAATGAGGTGTATACGGAAAACTTTAATGAGGTTGGCTTTTTTGACTGAGTGTTTTGTATAACTCTAAGTTATGCAATTTTAACAACTTTTCCTGATAGAGAAGAGCACATATTGTGTTGTTTTTGTTTTTCTCTTCATGTAAATTTTGTTCAAAATTCTATTATTCATAAACATATTAATACTCATTATAAGAGGAAAACCGAATATTCAATCAATGACTTGAAGTGTGTATTTGCTCAAGATCAGTGTATCATATAATCATACCAAATGCTTGTGTATATTGTAATGTTACTAATGAAGTTTTTGAGATTGATGTGAACAGTCATATTCCTATAGTACCGTATTAGATAAGCTTATTTTAATCGTTTTCTTGTATTAACTATAAAAAATAACCAACTGTACAAATTTTAAATTCCATTTAACTACTATTAAAATGGTATAGTAGTTATTTGAAAAACAACAATAAAATTTGGCAAAATAATTTAAATATTTTTTATTTATCCTATTGTAATGTTACTAATGGAGTTTTTGAGATTGATGCAAACACTCATATTTCTATAGTACCGTATTAGATAAGCTTATTTTAATCGTTTTCTTGTATTAACTATAAAAAATAACCTACTGTACAAATTTTGAATTCCATTTAACTACTATTAAAATGGTATAGTAGTTATTTGAAAAACAACAATAAAGTTTCGCAAAATGATGTAAATTTTTATTTATCCTATTGTAATGTTACTAATGGAGTGATGACAGAGACTCCTCAGTAATTCAACGAGAGAGAGCCCTCACGGAGGATGTAAATTACCTCCTCCGTGAGGACTCACTCTTGTTAACACACTACTTGAAATCTCTCAATAACCTTGAAATGCTATTGTCATATAAAAGAAGATTGATGGCTCACAGGGAGAATATTGTCACTGCAAAGAAATCTTTTAATTCACAAAAAATACCGACTTCCTCAAATATCATGCGAACCTCATGGGATATCATTAATTCATCTACAAATTTCTTGAAGCGCAAGTCAAAATCTGTTCCTGGTGTATTTACTGCCGATGGCAAAAAGTTTACTGAAAGTCTTGACATTGCAATTTTATAGACTCGGTAGCCGCAGTGATAGGCAATTTTTGCATGCGCGTGCAAGTGCAAATATGCCTGGCAACGGAATACCTCAATATATTTTCTTATCTCCTCTTACTGAAAGTGTAACCCTTGAGATTATTAAATCTGTCTCAAAAAAGAAATCCTCTGGCGCTGATAAAACTCCCTGTACCCTATTCAAATTCAAATTCATTTATTAAGTCATTGAAGTATTGGGGATCAATCTGACTGGTGTTTTGTTTCTTAAGTTTCCCTCTTTTGGAATTGACTATATTCCACATGCATTTAGTGGGGTTGTTTGAGTTGTTAATCTCCCCATCGTTTGACGACCTTTTTGCCCCTTTGATTGCGTTCTTGTAACTTCCTTTCAGTCTTCTATACTTACCCAGGTCATTCACTCTATTATATTGCTTACATACTTCATTCAAAAGATTCACTTGCTCTCTCATATGTTTCAGATCCTCACCAAACCAGCCCACCCTGTATGTCTGGTTGGGCCTTACTAAATAAGTCTTTTCAGGGAATGACCGCAAGTGCGTCCCCCGCAACACGGCCATGAAGCACCCAAATCTCCCTTCAACCCACAGATCTGCACCATCCACAAAATCCCATGAACATTCCTCCACAGCACCGTAAAACTGGTACAAACCCCGTTGGGTTATAGGCCGAAAAGTTTCAGTTGCCATAGTGCTGGATATTCTGGGCACAGTTTCAAACTGTATAAATTGGCCAAGGTGGTCTGAGACATTGAACTCCACATTCCGAGCCCAAAGAGATTCCATATCAAAATTTGCAAAAATATTGTCTAGGCAGGCAGACCCCCTAGTCGGCCCCGAGATAAGTTGCCTGAGCCCATAGGTCTCAAGAAGGTCAATGAGACCAGTAGATCCAGATCCATTATTTATAAGTATCCCCTTTGGCCAAAAGTTTGCATCCAGGACGATAGGTTTCATGTCAATAGGCACTCCTATTTTGAACGAAGAATATTCTGATTCTCTCTGAGTCCTTATTTTCTGGCACTCATAATGTGCAATCTTATTTGACTTAAGGTAGTTTTCAATTTCAGCAGAGGTTGTGTCCTTCGTCAGGCGGGACAGGAACGGCCAACTATAGTTTACTACATTAGCAACTTTTAATTCAGGAACATTTTCCTTACTTCCCTCTATGTTTAGAGTTTTGTCTTTCTTGTTTTGTGTCGGATGATTTTCCAACCTTCATCATCGTCGGTGTTTTCTTCAGACTTTCCATAAGTTTCTTGCTCTTTGTTTATGTTTAAAATACTTCGTTTATGGCTTTCAGTATCTGTCGATTCTGCGCTTTTTCGAGTTTCATTGCAGAGTGTAAGATCAACACTTTCACTGATTTTCCTGAGGGTAATTTCCGGCTCTTTTGTGGGCTGATTATTTTTTTCCTGTTTCGTACTTTTCGGGGTCGCTCTTGTCGACATCAGAAATTTTGGTATTGTGCGAGTGTGCTGTTAGTATTCTTTCTGTTTTGACCTATCTCCTCAATGTATCCTTTCAATTCGGATATTTTTCAAAAGAGCTTAAAGCAGCCACTGTGATACCATTACACAAGAAGGGTGAAACTTCGCTGGTTGACAACTACAGGCCCATCGCACTGATGTCTGTATTTTCAAAGATCTTCGAAAAATCTTTCAAGAGGAGACTTGTCTCTTTTTTGGATGGTTTTAACATCCTGTCATGCCACCAGTTCGGATTCAGAGCTGGATTCTCTACAGCGGATGCCACAATCTCCCTTTATACTAAAATTTTGAATAATGTTGATTTAAAATTAAAATCTGTGGGCATTTTTTTCGATTTTATTAAGGCGTTTGATACCATTGACCACACCATACTTCTAAATAAGGTTCTTCACTACGGCATAAGAGGCCCAGCTTACAGGTGGCTGGAATCATATTTGTCAGTTAGGACCCAAGCTGTCAGACTGAAGGTTGAAGATCGGGTAGTGTCATCAGATTGGGTGGAAGTTGCAACTGGTGTTCCACAGGGGAGTGTTCTTGGACCAATTCTCTTTTTGTTGTTCATTAACGACTTGTCTCTCTTGGTTGATAACAGCTATATTACTCTTTTTGCTGATGATACGTCTGCCGTTGTCACAAGACGTGACTATGAAACTATTCACTTGCAAGGCAGCAAATGTATAGCTGAAATTGCAGTCTGGTGCCAGAAGAATGGTCTTTGTTTGAATTGCTTAAAGACCAATTTTACTGTATTTACTCCGGTACGAGCAGTTCAGGATAGAAGCCTATTGCTAAGAGCGGGATCAACTAACTTAATTCAGCAAGATTCCTCCAAATTTTTGGAAATTGTCTTGGGGTGATCAGGTGGAGTCAGTGTGCAGTAAATTGTCTCGTGGGAACTATGCCATTCTCCAGCTCCCAGATCTTGTGGATGCTTTTACCCTTAAATCCTTTTACTATGCAGCAGTACATTCTACTTTGGCCTACGGCTTGTCCGCCTGGGGCAACTCTTGCACTATTCAAAGGGCTTTGTTAAGTCAGAAACGCATTATCCGCGCTATGTTTAGACTTTCTTTCAGGAAATCATGTCGTGAATCTTTTAAGAATGAAAAAATTCCGACTGTCATAAATATTTATATTCTGCAATGTGAATGTCAAATATTTAAGAATTTTAGTAACTATTCAAAATTCGGCGACATTAATTGCTACAGAACTCGTAGCGAGGATAAATTGTGTATTCCTTTGGCTCGATTGTCTCAGGGGCGGGATGGTCCTGTAATTACCTCACTAAAAATGATCAATCACCTGCCAGAAGGTTTTAAGGGTGCTACAACACTTCCAGTTTTTAGAAGGACTCTTATGATTCTGCTAGCTGACTACCCATTCTATAATTTGACTGAGATTTTTAATTGTAACTTTAATTAGGTTTTAGTTTATTCTATATGTTTTTTAAGTAGTATTATTGTAGTCCATTTTAATTGACAATTCCGATGCATTGTAACATTTGTCTATGGAAATAAACCATTTTGATTTGATTTGATAAAAAGTTTATTTAAAAAATAAATAAAAACAAACAGAACCAAAATAACAACATCCTTGAAAAATGGAATCATGTAAAAATACCGATATAATGACAAAAAATAATAAATTTTGTTTTTTATTTACAAAAACATGCTAAAATCTCATTGTGTTAGCAATACAATGTAAAATTGCCAATGCTGTCAAATATTTTACATCAAAAAGGAAAGGCTTGTGTTGGCAACATAGTTACTAAATTTTTTGACATAAGGGTAAAGAATTAAAGATGTCGATGTGTTTCTTTAAAGTTTAGTTGCTGCTTAGTTGACAGACATAGGACTAATACTCATCAGAGAGTCCGAATCAGTGTCCATGCCCACGCCAACCCCCCTATGTTATTATCAGAGAGGGACTCTCACTCTGAATCGGAATCACTCATTGCCAATGCCTCTGCGCCTTCTGTTTCTAATGCGGACTTGCCTTCACAAGTGGGCCCAACAGAGCTGGATCTAGGTCTCTCTTTTGAGTCTTTTGGAACAGGCTCGGCCATTCATTTCTAATTATGCGCCACAAACGTTGCTAACCAATAACCTAATTATATTGTATAAATATTTAGTTCCATTTAAAAACATAATTTCAAATGTCATTCAACAAATGCTGTAAAAATTAAAGTCCAACTAAATATACGTTAAATAGTTTACATCCCAAATAATGTATGAACCTAACTCTACCAACCCAGACGAACCAAATCCTGATGGTCAGAACGAGGCAATTCTACAAATTCGTAACAATATTTATTTTTTACCATTGCGCAACGACCAACGCAAACGATTTAATATTTGTTCCAGGATGACGAGACGGTTCTTAAAAATGTGGCAACGCTGCCTCCTGCCAGTTGGCGTACTTTCAATCGACGTTCGTCGGGTTTCTTAATTACTCTTCGATTTCGATTGATTTTCTCTTCATTTCTTTATAATATCAGTACTTCAGTGTGTTTAAATTTATGTGAACTATGCCGTCCAGATGTTGTGCCCCAGGCTGTCGTGGAAACTACTCCAACGGACCTAAAGTTCATGTTTTTAGCTTTCCAAAAAGTGATGTGTTGCAAAAGAAATGGCTTCAAGCTATCCCGTGGGACAATTTAGTGCCCACTAAAAACACTAAAGTGTGCGAGTTACATTTTTCTGCAGGTAATATAATTTGGATTAATTCGCAACAGGATCCAAAGTTAGGTAAAATCATTACAGTACATTTAAAATACCCTCGACTGAAGGAAAATCCCATACCAACTATTTTTCCAAACTGCCCCAATTACTTTTAAAAAAATGTGTCTGTTCTTAAAAGTAAAGACGAAAAAAATAAGGAACTTGAGGATTTACAATTGTTGCAAGCAATACAACAAAGTAAAGAGGAGTTTAAGATCCATAGAGAGGCTACATGTTTTAAAAATTTTGAGGAGTTTTTAAAACTATTTTCAAATTTCATTGTTAAGGAAGGGAGGTTTCCAGTAAGAGCTATATATAAAATAACTTTATTTATGCTTGAGTATACTCCTGGTTCTATAATAACCTGGGCGATTGTAATAAATAATAATTTAAAATTAGAAAAATTTTTATATGGCCAGTCTATTTCTGTTTTAATAATAAATTTAAAATCAACATTTATAACCGGCAGCTTGGATTCATTACTAGTGAACTTCCAATAACGAGAGCGAGATGAATTCACATCAACCTGATTCTGACCAAGACGTGAAAAAAAAAAATTGTAACGGATATTCTTTTGAAGCTAAAAGGCTCCGATGAATTTACACGAAATCTAAAATTTATTTCAGAACAGCTAACTTTGTTGAGTACCTAAAAGAGAGATATCGGTATTCACCGAGCACTATTGTTTTATGTTCAATTTTGTTTGCTATAAGCCCTCATTCCTATAAATATTTGTGTATGTATGCAGAAAAAGGTAAGAACTTAAACTGCAATTTAATTTTTGATTTAAATAAAAAATGAGTAATACACATTATCAGTCATAATAGTCGTGCTTAAAGTAATATCAGCATTTAAGAGGTCTTGTATTAGGTCAATTACGTTTCAAACTACATATAAAAAAAGTAAAATTTACAAAAAAACAAGTTTTTGTTATATTTTTTGGAGATTTTTGCATCTAAAATGTGTATTTAACTGTGAAATTTTAAAAGAAATTGCACATTTTAATATACGCCTCTAAACAAGTTAAGACCACTTTTGATGACGTCACGCGTAAGCCGTCTGGCCTTGTTGTAGGAGGATACGACAGTATGGACGTTATTAAATGTAATGTTACGGCTAGCCTAACAACCATCCGAACGTTTTTGTGCTACCCTATACAACTAGCCGCCGTGCCCCTCGCTTCTTTGTCTGTATGACTCATACATAAACACGGTACGCGAAGTTTCGGGATCGCTGGAATTATCTCGATGGCCTCATCGAGATCATATAGAGTGGCCTCGGAATACTTCCCGAATATTCGTGATAGATTTAAGATTATATATAAGCAGACCTAAGGCGA
>MU185520.1:82959-110887 GCA_016904865.1 Pissodes strobi
GTTAAATTGTATACAGTGGTAGTGAATAAAGAGAGTATTAGTTGAAAATAGCAAAGTTGTAATTCTGTTAAGAACCCACGGGAAAAACGTAACAGTAAGAATAGTTTAGATAGATATAGAGGGCCTATCTCGTATAGTCCATTGTACTGATGGATCGAGCGTAACTAGTTTCCAGGATCGGTTCTTTTTGATTTCGCTTGATAAAGCAAATAGTATAAATTAGAGTTAGGTAAAATATGCTAGCACTAGGATGTTACTTATGTATTGTTTAGTTTTAGTCATCTCCTGATGACGCTAACATGGTTAGCGAAACACGCGTCGAGTGATAAAATTCTGTTTCGTTATTGTGGCTAAAACTGTTGTAATGCATTTTGCCCAAGGTTCCACACCCCAACTTAGATGAATGAATAAATAAATAAATTCGGCATGTTTCTTTCGTCACTGACTACGATATTGCACAGTTTAGAACGATGATTAAACATCATCTGTTAAAACAGTGCTTTTTACAGCGTCGATAAATTTTTGAATGGTGAATTTTAAATGTTAAAATTGTCTTCAATAAGTTATACAACTGAATAACGCTCCCCTACTGTAAGCCAACATTATTTTATTACCTCTCAAAATATGATAAGAGTAAACTAAACTTTTAAGCAGTTAAAATTACCATACAGTAAGATGTTTTAAAATTTAATATGTGCAGTAAAAGCAGGTATTAAATAGTATAATTTGGTATTGCTTACCTAAAGAATGGCTTCCTCTTCAACAATTGTTTCACATTTCCATGGTTATAGACACCAGTTGGCCAGTCATGAGATAAAAATATATCTATTGGTTGAGAAATTTGTTTTAAACGAAATACCTCCAAATTTCTTATGTGGTACACACTTCTTTTTGTGTTCTCGTCATATGGTGATTTTTCATATCTACCTTTCATAAAATCCCTGCTCTTGTATATGCCTGAAATGCCTCCAATCCTTACACCTACAATAAGAACAAAAAATTAATATGCCGGTGCTTAACATATCTTTGCAGAAATATTTTAATACATTTAAAGGTAATTATATGGTTCCTAATATGCCTATCCTGCACAATACATATCCATCCAGAATGTTTTCTTTATAAAAGGTAACTTAATAATGTCCTTACCAGCAATGTTGATCACTCCGGCATATCCTAAGTAATAAATATTAGGTGCCACCCATCCACCATAGGGTAATTCTTGAAGATAATTGGAAGCTTCATGATTCCCTCCAATGAATATTGTTAAAACTGGGGCTTTCTTTTCACCACTATAATATCTAAATAAAAAAAAAATAAATTACTATTTAATTGAATCAGCTTTTACTTGGTGAAAATCCATTTCTAACTAAAGGTTATTTGTTATTTACCAAACCTTTAATTAGATAACTATATTTAGGCTTCAATTTATCAAACGAATATACCTTAACAGGACTTTTTTTTTTCATAATACTCACAATCACAGAGGTGTTAAAGACAACAAGATTAGCTTAGAAAACAAGGGCTGGTATTAAACACTTAACGGTCGGTACAGTTCCTTGAGAGTCTCCCTAAGCATAGCTTTGATAGTGAGAGTCGCAAAATATCAAGCCAATTTAGCGGAGATTGAGAGATGGCCATCCCTTCAGTTACCTTTCCTACTGCGCATTATTTTAGTAATTTGTCACCATAAATCCCGATTTTTGAATAACTTTTTTTCTTTACACTTTGCTACCGCAGTAGTGCCGCAAGGATGTTTGGGTCAAACTTTTGCGTGTCGCATTTTCCATTTTCGAAACCCTTTAGTTACAAATGAATCTTCCTTAAGTGTAAGTGTAATTCGGATATATAATTATTTATAGTTTAGAATGTTCAGGATAATTTTACATATAAGGCTATAGACCGCATTAACGATTTATGTACGTCGACGGTAATAAATACTAAAAAACACTAACTTTTTCATGTTATAGGATTAAATCGAAAAATTATTCCAATCAGGCAAATCTGAAAGAGAAAACATTACTTAACCAGACATGCGATGTATATTTCATTAGTCTTGTCTTAGCTATCGAGAAGAAAAGTCATGCCTAAAGAGTGTTTTTGGGGAAGGGCTTGCAATTGCTCTGAATGTACACCAGATCTTAAGGATCTGTGCGAAATATGTGACGTTGGTAAAGGATATCGAGTTGGCTGCAAATATTACAAGGATCGAAAAGGCTGTCCCAATTTTGATTTCAAAATATGCTGTTATACCCGTTACGATGAAAATTATGGTTTTAGAGAACGAGCGGATTATGAGGCATTAAAACAAGGTGTTGAAGATCAAATTAAGAATCCACCGCACCAAACATATATGGATCCTTTGACTGAGGCCGATGTACGAGAACGACTTTTAAATAGCTTTTGTGGGGAGCTAAAGTCTTAAATTTGCAAACCGTTTAATTTACATCATCTGTCCGATCATTGTGGTATATTTTTTCAATTTGACATCAGCAGAACTAAGTGTAAGAGCAGTGCTCGCATAAATTATCGACCTATAACAGAGCAAGGTCTTTTTTGCTATATAATACTGTCGAGGCAGTTGACTGGGCATTCATTGCTGACAATGAGATTGGTGTGGCGGACAAGTTTGATATCCTTGTTGATACAATAACTTGCGCGGCTGAGTCTTCCTTTCCGGTTAAGTCCAGAATGGTCACTTCCCAAGAGGCTGGAGCTATCTCCATTGACTGGTTCAATGCCGAGCTCAGGGAGATGCGGGAGAGACTGCATATGCTGACCCGTATTGGTAGAGAAAGTCCTGTATTGGTGCCTTTAAGAATGATAAAAGAATACAAGAAACGGTACAGAATCGAAATTTCCTTAGTAAAAAAGAGAGCATATGACCAACACATTCAAACACCAGATTGTCCACAATCTGCCATGTGAAACCCAATTAAAAAAAAAATAATGGAAAAACACAACTTAAATCATCTCATACTTAATGCTCAGATTTTCAATAATTTTTTTGTAAATATCGCTGGGGGGGCCATTAATAAGTTACCAACAACCGAAAAACAATCCCCTCGGAAAAGTGGCAGTTCCAGGCACCCAACGATCCTCACCTCCAAGAAGGCCGACCAATCGTTCTTCGAGAGTTACATTTCGTATTGACGACTTGGTGGATTCCCCAATGGTTACAAAATTCAAAATTCAAAATTTATTAGTAATAATGTACAAGAGGCACTTTTACATGTCAAAATAATAAAATGCCTTAAACTAGAATATTGGTGTTATATAAAAATAAAATGCTATAACCAACAACAAATAAATAACACACATTTGAAACAATTTAGAAAAACACACACTATTACCTTAAAAAAGAATAAGACACTATTGAAACAAGTCACTAAAAAGCAATAAAAACATTTAATATATAACTAACATTTAATATATAACTAAACATTTAATGTATAACCAAAATCAAAAAGTATTCAGCGAAAGTTAAAATCACTTTTAAAATACTCATCAAAGCTATAGAAAGCCCCAAGCATTAAGTATTTTTTCATTTTCAATTTAAATTGTGTTTCACCAAGAGCTCTTACTTCATGCGGTAGCATATTAAAAATTTTCACACCATAGAAGGCAGCGCCACTCCTAGATCTCCTGAGGCGCAGGTGGCTCAGAACAAGGTTAGTGTTGTTCCTCGTCTGATATGTATGAATCTCGTGGTGTGCTCTAAATAAGTGAATATTCTGCCTGACATAAACCAAGCACTGCAATATATATACACACGGGAGGGTCATTATTTTATGATTGACGAAGCTCCGCCGTCGGTCATCCCGGTACCCCAGACCAGCAATTATCCTCAGACATTTACGTTCTAATTTAAATATTCTTATGGCATGAGGTGAATGTCCCCACTCCAGGATGGCATAGGACATGCTCGAACCGAAGTAACCGTGATATGCCGACAACAGAGTACCCACCGATACACATCCAGCCAAATTCCTTACTTACTACTAAGTTGGTCAACATGACCCTCCCATGTCAACCCTCTATCCAAATGAACCCCCAAAAACTTCACCTGCGCTGAACATCCCGCTAAAAGATGATGGTCCCGTTTCTCTCTTCTCAGAGTAAAATTAATGGAAACTGTCTTTTCACCATTCACACACAACCTGTTTGCCAGAAACCAATTTTGAATATTTGATGATGTTTCAGATATACCAGAGTCATCTATTCTGGATGGATGATATGTTGTAAAAGTTGTCGTGTCATCAGCAAATAATATAAGATTTGCATCATCCTGAAATTTGACCAAATAATTAACATAAATCAAGAAAAGAGTTGGTCCGAGGACCGAGCCCTGGGGAACCCCATGCAGAATATGCCGTTTCTGGGAGACGGTACCCTGGAAGGCGACAAACTGAGAGCGATCTGACAGATATGAAGTTACGAGATTCACACTGCTCCCATCAAAACCATAAAAAGACAACTTTTTCAGAAGTATACAATGTGAGACACAATCGAAGGCTTTAGCCAGATCTAAAAATGAAGCATATGTGTCATTTCCGTGCTCAAATCCATCCAAAATTTGCCCAACAAGAGAGTCTATAGCAAGTGTTGTGGTCTTCCTCTTTACAAACCCAAATTGTCGCTGGAAAAAGAGGCCCCTCTCCATAAAATAGTCAGTAATTTGAATCCTCAACACAGACTCAAAAACCTTCGACAAAATAGGCAGCAGCGAAATAGGACGGTAACTTGAACAGTCCTCAGTGGAGCCCTTGTTCTTATAAATTGGCACAACCTTGGCCGTCTTAAAGGCTTGAGGGAAAACATCGGATACAATGGCCCGATTCATCAGTTTAGTGAGAGGGTAGACTATTAGGTTTTTTATGTTTTTAACAATTTCGGCACTAATATTGAAACAGTCTTTGCTTTTACTATTTTTGATTTCCGATATCAACTGTCTAACCTCAACGTACGTGACTTCTTTAAATTTAAAAGTGTTATGAGGTTTATATTGTGTTAAGTAATCTGAGAAGTGGTTTGTAGAGGATGGAAGAGTGCTCAAAACCCTGTCAGCCACATTGACAAAAAAATCATTAAAACATTCCGCATTCAGGTTGTCAGAAGATGTTGTGTTCGTTTTTGGTTGGTTGTTTTTTATTATTTGCCACATAGCAGCTTGCCGGTTTGTTGCATTATTTATAAATTCATGGGATTCTGTTTTAGCTCTTGAAATTTCTTCTTGATATCTTTTTTTTGTAATCTTTTACTGTTTGGGCAGGCATCAAAAGAGGACTTATTTTATTTAGATCTGTAATGAAATGTAGGCGTTCGCGCATTTCTCTCAAACCCTCGTCAAACCAATTAATTTGACGTTTTTTAATAGCATTAACCAGCCTTGATTTTAGGGGAAAACATTTCTCGGCAGCCTCAGTAATGGTATGCAGTAATATCTGGAATTTTTCGTCAATATTAAGTGCGTTATTGGAAACAAAATTCCAAGTTTCAAGTTCTAATTCATTGTAAAGAGCAAACAACCCCTCCCCTGTAACTGGTCTATACTTTATGCGAGTCATTGCTCGTCCACCAGAGACAATTCCACAATGAAGGAGCACCCCCAAATGATCAGACAAATGATGTAGGTCCAGCCCGGTAGAGGACATCAGAAGCTGTCGGAGGTTGGTAAAACAATTGTCGAGACACACCTCTTTGCGAGTGTTGAAGTCGACAGCACCATGCAGACCGAACGCTTCGAAACAATCATTCACATCATGGGCCCTCAAATCCCCCCTGTTAAAGTGGACATTAAAATCGCCCGTAACCACAATATACTTAGACAGATCCAATTTACTCAATATTAGCGTTAATGTTTCAATGAAAATTTCAAAACTCCCACTGGGGGATCTATAAATGGTGACTATTTGTATATTTAAGTTGCCTATAAGAACTTCGTCCACCTCACAGTGCTGCTCGGTTGACAAGTGTGCTAAATTGAGACAATCAAAGTTTAGCCCATCTCTAAGGAAGATGGCCACTCCACCATGTGAAAAACACTAAGCTCGTCATAATTGAGCCAGCGTTCATTAATACAAAAACAATCGACCAACCGATCTCTGAGAAGTATGTCAAAATCGGCCGCCTTTCTACGAATACACTGTACATTTGGATGAAGGAGAAAAAACACTTTTTGATTTTGTACGATCTCTATACCTACCCCCCAACGCTGTGCTTGTCAGTCCACTGTCACATTGGGGCGCTGGAGGTTCTGAAAATGGTTAATTACTGTTCCTGACGGCCACAGCTCTACATCCATCACCTCCAGCGTCCTTTCAGCAGGGACACCCAGCCGAAATGAACTGTACCGGTGGTCTTTCCTCGTCCTCATTCTGTCGCATAAGCAGTTTTTGCCAAGTTGGTGGTGGCTCAAAAAAGCAAGGACCTGTTCCGGCTGTGTTTGAGGATCCAGACCAGACACAAAAATCCAAGACAGACTCGGTAGTTTGGCTGATTTTAATAGGCTCGTTTCATTGCCTGTCCCCAGTCTAGGTGCTGGGCGGCTACTTTGGTTTTTTCTAGGTCTTTTTGGGACAACCATGTTCCAATCATCATCATTAGATTTTGTTTGCAAAGGTTCTCTACTGCTATTTGATGTATTATTGTTAACTTCAAGTGCGATCCCAACAGCCCTGCTGACCTGACTGAGTGTAATTTCTTCCACTCTCATTGGCTTTGAAGCAGTTTCTCCGTTCTCTGACGTATTCCTCTTTAGCCGATTTTTGTTTTTGTTTTTTCTTGTTGGCGGAGGTTAGGTTGACAGCCGCTCTTCCAATTTCGACTGCAGGCAATTCCTCATTTAGGTCGACATTTGCCTCGATCCTTGCTGGTATTGATACATTGATGAGCCCCCGCCACATTGTTGGCAACACTGCCAGCACCTGTGACATTGGCGCCATCTGTTGGAGTTGGCGGGAGATGATCCAAAACCCACCCGAAAACTTGATGATCACGAGAGGGGGCCGCGGGGGGCGGGAATCTAACCTCACTGTCACCGTCTTTCTTTGATTTTTCACACTTTTCACTTAATTTTTCTTCTAAGCACTGAATCTTTTCTCTTAAACTGTATTTTTTTTTTCTTGTAACTCCAGTACACTTAATAAACCGTTGTTTCTAGATATCAGTTTGATTCCTTCCTCATTTGTCACGTTGTCATCATTACACGTCGAGCAAATAAGCTCATTTGGGGCAACAGTCCTGTATCCAGCATAGCGAACAACACAGTAGCTATGAAAGAACTTCCCACACCTGATACATTTAATAGTTCCTTTTAATTTTCTCTCACAAACGCCACACTTTGCGGAACTATTATCACGGGCGACGTTAGTGTCCGCCATCTTTAAAGGAGACATCTGTAGTGACCGGCATGGTTTTGTCTTAGCTATTATTTCGTTACATATGTAGGACACCAGGTTATTATATGTTTCCATTAGTGAAGGGAAAATCGGATAAATTTTAGAATCGAGTATCTTGCATTCGAATACTTTTGAGAATCGAATGATTATTCGAATACAAAGAATCGAATTATTTGGATTAGTCGCGATACCCCAAATGCTTCAATTAGCGATTCAACCTCTCGAGATTTCGAGTGACTTCCACGTCTCGTTCTCGAATTCAAATTTACAAATTGTCTGATTCTGGATTGTTTGATCTTGAAGTCTTCATTCGTGATACATTTAAGCATAAGAGCAAAATATTTTACAAAGATTATCGTTTAAAAAATATAATATTGGTTAAAAGTTGTTTTGTTTAGATATTATGTAAAAGTTTATTAAAGATTTACTAAAATCATCACTTTTTATAATTTAAATTCGTTTTCTTAAAACTCCTTATCTTCTACATATTGCAAAGATATGTATGTCATACCTGCCGACTACCGCATTTAAAATTAATAATATGTTTACTACGGCAGTAATTAAACTACTCTATTTTAGACTTTTTACAGTATAGCGTTTTCGATTATTGTTCACCATAATACAAAGCAAAGCCCGCGATTATTTGTTGCTCAGATGGCAGACCAGCATAATCGGACAAGTTATATTATAATCGATTGATTTGATTCCGATTCAACCAACATTCGAGGGATGATTAATTCTTTGCTAGCGCATTCGAATATTTCTGGTATTCGAATTCATCGTTGAGAATCGAATGCATTCGAATGCAAGCCAGAATCGAATACTTCGATTATTTGTATTCGAATAGTCCCTTCACTAGTTTCCATTATTCCCCTGTATTTGCCTTCACGAAAAGACTCCACAGGTAGATAAATAATGTGACTATTGTTATTATGATAGAATGTTTTAAGTTTGATATTAACTTCATAGATAAACATATTTAAGATTTTCCTATTAGCACTATATGGTGGACCAACTATCATAAGATTTGTGTTTTTATATTGTTCTGATAGGTCTCTTAGGAATCCTTCGCTCGGTAATGTACCCCTAATAGCATTTTGAAATCCACCAAACAACACTACATAGTCCTCTTTTGTAAATCTCGTGCTGTAATAATAATAATAATAATAATATTTATTGATGATGTACATAATGTAAATATTTTCACACGTCAAATATAAATATAAAACTTAAAAATATACAGTTTAAAAGAGTCATGAAAGTTGTTTTTTTTTTTTAGTTAAAATATTAATAAAACAAAACACAGTATATTAACAAATAAGAAATAAGTTTGACAGACAATACAACATAAAGCAATAAGACAGCTAGGGTAACCGCCTATACGCCCTTGAACAGTTGCTACTTTAAATCATCGAAATTGTTATTGAAATATTCCTCGAGGTCATAAAAGGCCTTCACCTTGAGATAATTTTTAACTTTAGACTTAAATAGATGGTAGTCCAAGTTTTTAACACACAGTGGCAACAGATTAAAAAATTTAACTCCAAAATGGTTTATCCCATCCCTGGCCCTGGCAGTCCTATTATAGTTTAAGGAAAAATTATCCTTATTTCTGGTGTTGTAGCTGTGATAGTCACGATTGTATGCATAATCACCCATATTAGCCCTCACATGGAGAAGACAACTCAATATATACAAGGAAGGAAGAGTTATAATGCCCAAAGAGACAAAACTGGCCCTGCAACAGTCTCTAAACCTGACTCCAGTCATAATTCTTATGCAGCGTCTCTGGATTGCAAATATCTTGGAAGCATGTGGTGAATGCCCCCAGCACAGGATAGCATAGGCAAGATGAGAGTGAAAATGACCATAGTAAGCATTCATAAGTACATCTGGTGAAACAATACTTTTTAAATTGCGAATTATAAAGGTTTTTTTACTAAGGACACTCGCAAGATAGTCAGCGTGCTTCTCCCATGTAAGCCCAGAATCCAAGTAAATGCCCAAAAACTTCACAGAGCCATGCGACTCGAGAGGCCTCAAGGAAAAGTCCAACAGCTGAGTCTTTGCCTCATTTATGCTCAACCCATTCGACAAAAACCACTGTTGCACATCGGACTGCACAATTTTGGTCTGCCGATCAAGGTCAGTCAAACTATCAGCCCTCTCAATTGCTGTGGTGTCATCCGCAAACAATACAATCTTCGTGCTGGCCAGCGATACACACGATGGAATGTCATTCACATAAAGTAAAAATAAAATTGGGCCAAGGACAGAGCCCTGTGGCACCCCATGTACAACTGGCTTCCTACTTGAAGTAGTCCCACCATATGTTACATATTGCCATCGATTGGACAGGTACGATTTTATTAGATCAATGCTGTTTTTATTAAAGTTATATTTAAGAAGCTTATCTATCAGTAGTTTGTGAGACACGCAGTCAAAGGCCTTTGTTAAGTCAAAGAAGGAGGCCCGAGCATACAGTTTTCCATCAAAACACTCCTGTATGAAAGTCATAAGTTGGCTAATTGCCACAGTAGTTGACATGCTAGAACGGAAGCCAAACTGACATGGGTTAAATAACTGATGAGTTTCAAGGTGATCACACATTTGCTTCTTTAAAGCACTTTCGAAAATTTTACCAAACAGGGGCACAATTGATATAGGCCTATAGTTGGAGACATCCTCACAATCTCCCTTCTTATATACTGGCACAACACGAGCCACCTTTAAACAATCTGGAAAAATACCTGCTTTAATACACTTACTGATGATTTTTGTTAATGGGTAAGTAATTATGTGTTTTAATGTTTTAGTTATTTTGGTATTAAATTCAAAGCAATCTTTGCTAGGACTATTATTTAGATTTGATATTATGTCCCTAATATTGTTGTAAGTAACTTCATTAAATTGAAATGTGTGTATAGTTGTGTTAATGTTTGATGAATCAAAATAGCTCAGTGGATCACGATTTGAGTGTGGAAGATTCTTTATAATGTTATCAGAGACTTGCGAGAAAAAGTTATTAAACTCGTTTGCCTTTAATTTGAGAGAATTTGTTTTTCCGACAGTTGGGTTGCTGTTCACAATAACATCCCACACAGCTTAATTTTTATTATTTGAATGATTAATATGCCTGTTATTGGCTTCTTTTTTACTTTTTTCTATTAAGACTCTATAATCATTGCGAAAGGATTTTAACAAATCGGGTGGAACCAACACAGGGTTTGACCTGCTCAAGTGGGTCAAGAATTTCAGAGTTTCCCTCGTTTGCTCTATCTCGTCTGTAAACCAATGTATTTTATAAGCACCACCAGGATGGCCACTGCTGGCTAACTTGGTCTTTTCAGGAAATGATACGTCACAGGCATCCTTTATTAGGCTGATGAAAGACTCAAAGAGTGCACTGAAGGAAAGTGACTCACTATCAACAAATGACCAGTCAGCAACACTAACCATCTGGTATAAATTAAAAAGCCCAAAGTCTGTAATGGGCCTGTAGACAATCCTAATGTTACTCTTCCTTATAGGTGTCTCCTCCATTAAGTATTTAAAAGATATTTCTAAATGATCTGACATGCAGGGATCTATAATTTCATAGTTCATATTTTGACATATATTTGTGAAAATGTTATCTATACATGCCTGATTCCTGGTTGGCTGAAAGACCACCCTAGACAACCCGTAAGACTCAAACAAGTTCGACACCATCCGAGCCTCCAAAGAATTGGTTTGAAAGTGGATATAAGTCTCCAGTCAGCACAATTCCCCTACCCAAGTCCAACCTGTCCAAAACTGCGGCTAACCCACTTAAGAAGATGGTCTGATCACCTATTGGGGATCTATAAATTGTTATGATTTGTATGCTATTGCAAAGAACACCCACAACTTCAAAATGAAGCTCCTCAGACATACCAACAACATCAAAAGGCAGCGGCCGCACTTCAAGCGACTGTTTAACAAAAATTGCTACACCACCGTGGCCATGGTTAGTCCTACCAAAGCCAGAGGCAATAACAAAACCACTAATGTGTGTGCAACTAGTGAAGGGACTATTCGAATACAAATAATCGAAGTACTCGATTCTGGCTTGCATTCGAATGCATTCGATTCTCAACGAAGAATTCGAATATCAGAAATATTCGAATGCGCTAACAACGAATTAATCGTCCCTCGAATGCAGGTTGAATCGAAATGGAATATGAATATAACTTGTTCGATTATGCCGGTTTGCCGTCTGAGCAACAAATAATAGCGGACTTTGTTTTGTATTATGGTGAATAATAATAAGTAGTTTAATTACTCTGGTAGTTTTTTAATTGTTGAATATTTTTTTTCTGTAGTAAATATATTATTAATTTTAAAAGCCGTAGTCGGCAGGTATGTCATACATATTTTAGCAATATGCGATAGGGGTTTTGGGAATTCAAATTTAAATTAATATAAAGTGATGATTTTAGTAAATGTTTAATTAACTTTTACATAATATCTAAACAAAAAAATGTGAAGTGAATGCTTTCGCTAATCTTTGTAAAAGATTTTGCTCTTATGCTTAAATGTATGAAGAATGAAGACAAATTCAAGATCAAGATCAAACAATCCAGTATCAGACAATTTGTAAATTTGAATTCGAGAACGAGACTTCGAAGTCACTCGAAATCTCGAGGGGTTGAATCGCTAATTGAAACATTTGAGATATCGCGAATAATCCAAATAATTCGATTCTTTGTATTCGAATAATCATTCGATTCTCAAAAGTATTCGAATGCAAGATATTCGATTCTAAAAATCATCCGATTTTCCCTTCACTATGTGCAACCCAGTTCATCTGGTTTTAGCCAGTGTTCGTTAATACATAAAATATCAAAGTGATTATCCTCGAGGAATGATTCCAACAAAAAAGTTTTATTTCTAAGACACTGGATGTTATAATGTAAAAAATGTAAAAAAGTCAGACGAGCACAGACCCGCCCATCTGCCCCATTGTTATTTAAAACATTTCGGAGTATTGGTTTATTTTCTCTGTTGGAAATTGTTGCTAGTTCTGTTTGATTGACGAGTACTTGATCTGACTGATTGGAGCTGATTGGTTCGAAAAAATGTGAATTTTTTAATAATGATGTTTTCAGGCCAATTATTGGGATTTAACAGGTTCTCCTCTAGACTCTTTCCAGCCATGATTTTAAAAGCTTTGTACTCTCCAGACTTCACTGGTACAGGTTCTACAGTGAATTTGTGATCAAGCCCAAAGTTGTTTTTCAGGTAATCCAGTAGATCCGAGTCAGCTATATCTGTAGATATCTTGGACACAAATACCGATGTTTGCGGCGTAGATGCAACCAGTTTATTGTCTGCAGTCTTCTTCCGGCCCACTATTGCAACATTTTTCTTTTGAGAATTGCCTGCTGTTTCTTTCTGCTGGATAGGTACTTGACGAGAAGGTGCTTCAGTTCAATCAGATTTTAGAAGTTGTTGAAGATTGGCTAGTTCAACTTTCAGATTGTGTAACTCATCGGGCTGGGACTGGTATTTGGTAGCGAGTGCATCCAGTGCTCTCTTCAGTTCTTCCATCTCGTTTACCCCAGTAGGTTTTGAAATGGCCCCATTAGGTTGCAGTTTAGCCATATTTCCTATTATGGTCTTAGTTTGGTTATATAGCTTTGAGTTCTGTTCTTCCATTTTTCTGTTGGTCGTTTCAATTTGCTTGTTGAGTGAGATTTTCAGTTCCTCCATTCCTGATTTAATTGCCTTGGTGATGGCAGCTTGCATATCAGTTTCTGCTATTGGTGGTGTGGTAATAGGGACCTTTAGTTTGGATACACATTCTAAGCATCGGTAAGTCACACAAGGCGATCTTTTTTTCACCGTAACACCCCTATGTTCGGATGCAGCAAGGCTGGAGCAGTCAGAACACAGTAATTTGGTACAATGATCGCATTTGGCGAGGGCATAAGTGTCATCCGGCTCTCTGTTACATTTGCTACAGATTGCCATGATTGTTCGATCGATATTAGTATGTACTTGACGTGTTTTTAACCTTAATGTTGTCGGACGATGCCGGAAGCCGGAACTGTAGACACTCCTAAAAAACTTGTAAACGAGGTATCCTAACCTCACTTTTTGATGAACAGGAAAAAGTTCAAATTTTGTAGCAACAACTGGACGTTTTACAACTTTTGTGAGTCCAGGGAGTGGAAAAAAGATTGAGGTTTCCTGATCACACACAAACTTCACTCTATGAATTGTTAAAACATTGGATTTTATTGTAAGATATGGAGCCAAAAAACGCGTGACTGCAATTATAACCTTGATAACTAAACTGTAATTTGACTTAGCTAGGTCTTCCAGGACCAGGGGTCTCGCTGAACCCTGACAGTTTAAGTCAAACCTTGATCGAAGTTCGTGTTTAAAAGCAACTGGCACGCCCCTTAATTCAATTTGATTCCCAATCAAAAGTAGCTGATGCGGTTTGATAGGTCGTGACCTAATATATTCTACCGGTTGCTTTTTTTTTTTGACTTCGCACACCACGTTATTTTTGTCTGAGTAGTTGAATGATTTACGACTTTATTAATCTGAGTTTCAACAGACTGTGATGAGGTGATTTTGTTCAATCTGAGATATGGTGTCTGAGTTTCCTCATCAGTTCTTGCTGTTTCATTTGATTGTGATAGAGCCGTTTTCCCATCGGCCCGTGCTTCGGTCAATGCCACACCTTCGGTCTGTGCCTCACAATTTTGCGTCCTTGGTATTGTTTGAGTTTGTTTGGTACTCAGAGTCAAAACTGATTGCGTCTCAGCATCAACAACGTTCACCTTCGATGCATTAATTATAGCATTCTTTTCATCGACCTTTCTTTGGAGCTCACTTATTTGATGTCTGCAATTGTCGATTTCGACAATACAGAGATAGTGGTATTCACCAAATGGTTCTCTCTTTTTATTGATGCGATGCACCCAATAACGTCTTTTCTTTTTTTGTAGCGCAAAGAGAAGAATTTGCTCCTCGTCAGAGCTAGACATTGCGAACACAGGCACGACCGAACAAAAAGTAAGAAAATATTGCAGCCTGTGTGGCATTATAGATCGCTTTACCGCTGCGAAGATCGCGCAAAAGCTGCCCGCCGTGACAGACCGCGTTCTGTGTGCCAGAGCCTTTATAGCAACATCATGTTTATGGTGACATTCTTCTATTAGGTAACAGTATTATAAGAAAAGGCAATAAGTTTGTTTTCCTGTTTTCTGTAGTTGTTCTGAGTATTTTAGTACAAATGGGATGGGCTCTGTCCATATGTAAGCAAATAAATAAACCACTCTGATAACACTACCACAGTGACTGTGTAGGTTATGATGCTTGTTATGTGTAAATAGATAGGAAAATCAGAATACTTGTTGGAAATACTTGAAAGCACAGCTACTGCTCCGCTAATGATGGTAGTAAAAACTGTTCGTAATACCTATTAGGATAAGCATAGAATTCAGTTTAATAAATATAGTGCCAATATTTTGATTTTGATGTCTAATATGACCAATTTATAGGAGACCGAAATTATGTTTATACTTACTTATAAAATGAGCATATATGACGATATTTAGGAGGAACTGCCATACAACTAAGATCATCAACGTTTCTAGAGGACTGGAAATCACCACAGCAGATTAATAAATCGACTTTTGTCTTTTCTCTGCCTTCTACTTCTTTTATGGTGGAATATATATTGTCTAGCTCACCATGAGCACATCCTTCCACCGCTATTCTCATGTTCAACAATAACACAAAACCTCTGAATTCTATAACAACTAGTTCAGTGCACAACACAAAATATCCCCCCTTTTTGTGGTGCACAAAACACAACAATAATCTTCAACAAATGGAAACTGGAAACACTACCTAACCCCTAACCTACACTTCTTCTTCTTGTTAATTTCTTTGCTCTTTGCTGCAAGCTACAAGGCAATCCGCCAGCACAATTCGGTAGTGACCAGGATGTTGTCTGGCTCTAAGCCATATATCAATTATATCATATACTGTGTTCTGTGAAACTATGAACGAACAGTGTCAACCATAGAAAAAGGAAATAGTTATAGGAAGTGTCAACGTGAACACTGTGAACTAGGGTTGGGCAAAAAAACTGGTAATTTTATAGCCGGTAATTTTCTCTATTAACCGGTTAATATCAGTTTATTTACCAGTCCCAATTAACCGAAAACCGGTTATTTTTTTTCATTACCGAACATCGGTTATTGCCATCATAATTTCAATGTTTACAAGAAAATAAATAATAAATTAATAATATTGGCTGACTGAGAAGCAGGCCATTAGAAATTGAAAAAAAAAGAAATATATATCTGCATAACTGATGACGCAATACGCATCATCAGTAACGTAATGTGCAGTCAGGCGCTTCCGTTTTCACAGATCACAGCGTCGCGAAACAGTTCGGGCCTCCACACCACTAGACCATTAGACCCGTTGAAAGCAACTCGCTGGATCGTGAAGATATTCAAATAAACTCGCTAAATAGATAGTAAACAAACCAAGTCTCGCCCAACCAACTGTCATGTTTATAACCGCTGCTCGCACAAGTGTCTCGCGACAGCGTTGATTTTGGCTGCCATCAAGGTCGAATGTTACAAACCTACAAAGAAGGGGGATTATTTGTGAATGTATTCGCAGAAACAAAGTAAAAGTAAAGCATATTTCATGCCAATAATATAAAATTTTACATTCGTCATACATTGTTGAAATTTGGTAAATACTAAAAACTTTCTAAAAAAAGTTACTAATTCTACTGGATACATATTAGAAACACAATGTTAAAAGGAAACAATACAAATACAGTTCTCATACACAAAAGCTTAAACAAAATAATTTAAAATACATAGAAGGAAACAACAGTTACTATAGTCAGTATAATATAATAAAATTGGTTGGAGATTTTAAATTACCTACTCTCTAAGATCACAGACTTTTGTATGTTAAAAAAGAGATAATATTTGGCAATTTGCATGTAAAAATTCACTGACATCATAAAATGCCCTATCACACAACCATTTTTTCACTGTGAATGCAAAACATTTTTCTGACAGGGCTTTTACTGCATTTGGCAATTTATTGAAGAATAAAGGAGCATAGTACTCATAGTAGAGAGTTGATATTTGGGATTTTTTGAGCCTAAAGAAGGGTATATGCACATTGAGAGCCTGTCTGGTGTTGTGATTGCGCATGTCCGCTACTTGATTATATTGGTGTAGATTTTTTTTTTGCATAGAGGAGGCATTCAAAAATGTAACGTGATGGCAAGGTAAGCACTTGCAAGTGGCTAAAAGACTCCTTAACATCTTTCCTATACCCGAGACCCTACACAATCCTTAAAGCTCGTCTCTGCAATTTAAAAATTCTTACAGCCTGAGGAGCATGACCCCATGTCAGAAGACCGTAGTTACAGCTAGACTGTATTAGAGAATGGAAAACCATCAGCAAAACCCCTTTATCAACAACCTTCGTGAGGCTTTTAAGAAGATAAATTGATTTAGCTACCTTACTTGCCACGGCATCAAAGTGTTTTTCAAAGGTTAAAGCATGATCCAGATGAATCATGAATCCCTAGGCATTTAACTGAGTCAGTTACCATGACACCAGCCCCTTCAGTGTTCCTTAAAGAGAAAAACATTTCTTCGGTCTTGTCCCCATTAAGTTTCAACTTGTTTACGGCAAACCAGTGTTCCAAGCCCAAAACCGCCCCAGCCACCATTCCTTCCAAATCGAGTAAGCTTCTACTTCTGCAGAGAGCAGTAGTGTCATCAACAAATTAGACAACTTTGCAGTCCACAGACTGCGAAATATCATTGGCATAAATGATAAAAAGAAACGGCCCAGGACAGACCCCTGTGGTACTCCGTGATTGATTTGGCCCTATTCAGACCAGATTCCATCCACATAAGTCTTTTGAGTACGTCCCATCAGATATGTACGGAGCAGTGAAAGGCTTTTGTGACACAACCCATAAAATTGGAGTTTTTGAAGGAGAAACTCATGGGATATGCAGTCGAAGGCCTTTGAGAGGTCACAGAAAGTTGCTCCCACATGGGCCCCCATCTCAAAGCCCTCGACTACATGCCCCAGTAGTTCCAATATTGCGCCTGTGGTGAATTTGATCTTTCTAAAACTAAACTGAAAGTTTTTTAGAATATTGTTCTCTTCAAAATAATTATAGAGTTATCCTTTAGCAATTTTTCGAAAATTTTTGAGATAATTGGAATAAGAGAAATTGGCCTATAGTTAATTACATAATTTTTATCACCTTTTTCCAAATGGGTATAACCTTTTGAATTTTGAAACAGGTTGGGTACGTTCCTTCCTTTATGCAGAAGTTAAAAAGTTTTGTCAATGGATAAATGAGATACTCTACAATTTGTTTTAGGAGTGGTACATTTAATCCATAGATGTCCAGGGAATGCTTACCTTTTAGGGACTTCACAGTGTCACGGATTTGGATATAAGTAACTTCCCCAAAAGAAAAGCAACTCCCAGGTCTATTAGATTGCAATAGAAACACCTCTGGGCCCTCTCTGTTGACTGGGATTCCCCTGATTGTCTTTTCAGCAATACTCAAGAAAAAGTCATTGAAATCTGAAGCAATAATGCCTGGCGGGGTAGCACTCAGACGGCGCCATCTTGATGTACACATGCAAGCTGCTGTATATTTCGTAAAAAGTGCATCCAAAGTACGGGCACGTATTACAATAAGTAATATTTCACTTTTCACATGGCCCTCCGCTCGCTACCGCTCGCTACGGGGGCTCAAGGAAAGGAAACTAACCGGGGGTTAACCCAAACGTAACCCAAGACATACCCAAAATCAAGAAAAAACTGTGCTAACCAAAACTAACCCAAGACATACCCAAAATCAAGAAAAAAAAACTGTTTAAAAACTTAACCGTAAAAAAATTAAAAAAGCAACGGGGTTTGAACCCGGATCGCCGCCGATAGTCGCCGAATTCAGACCTAACCATCTAAGCCTCTCGACCACGAGGGCTCTTGCTGTAAATTGATTGCATCGCGAAGACATCGAATGCAATCGCTCTAGTCAACGCCACCTACGCTAGATGGCGTCGGAGACGCTTTCACCGTGATGGCAGCCAAAATCTAGGCTGTCGCGAGACGCTAATCTGCTCGTTAGAGGCGAATGTCATTGTGTCGTCACATCTTCTTCGAAATATTCAGGACAGTAAACTGTCAATATAATTTTTTTTGCGTTTTTTTGAAGAACAAACCGAAACAGCTTTATTACTACAGTTTATTAATACTAAAAAATAAATAAATAAATAAATATTAAACTATTTTAATTTTCGATTGTAGATGTCGACGCCGGGCTAAAATATTTCGTAATATCACTCATTTTAGTGTAACCCAAACTGACACAGTGTAGCACGTAATAATAAAAAAAATACCAATTTGCCGATACAATGTGATGCTGAAAATGAATATTGATTAATGATGATGCAATAACAGGTTGGGTTGCGGTTGCGTAAAAACATTCATGCGCCATGCCCCGAAATTTGACAATGCAAAGCACACCGTGTTGCGTTCAGATATAAAACTTTCAGTACAAGAATGATTGTGATGTCATTATTTTAAATATATTGTATAAAGCGTATATATTAATGATAATATTATACTGATATGAATACCGTATCCATTTTTCCATTTGATAATAAAAAAATTCCTAACATGAAAATGCCGCCAAAAATTATTTTAATAAATCGTCGCCACGCTTTAATCGAGGAAAAAAGTCGTCATTTTGGCGACATGTCGCCCTAAATGGCAACACTGCTTTTCGATGCAAAAGCTGCGGACATGCTTAATGGCGAAACAATAGAAGGTATTATATGGCTCTGCATGGCCTTCCGCTTGCTTCGCTCGCTACGGTGGCGCAACCCACAAAAACTAACCAAAGGCATGCTCAAAATTAAGAAAAAAAAACAATATAACCTTAAACAAAACGGTCTTGCGCCCGACGGGAATCAAACCCGGGACGTACGTATGATAAAATGACAAGCAGAACGTTTGACTACTAAGTACCACACCACGGAAACTGTTGATGAAAGCATTTCGCTAGACCGTAAAGATATGGGTAATTCTGATACATTCGGCCTTTACGCATGTCCGCAGCTTTTGCATTGAAAAGTTACTCGGGGATACATACATAGAGGACCATCCTGTTAGCCTGTGCCGACATCGATTACGCATGGCCCTTCGCTCGCTTCACTTGCCAAGGGGGGCGCAACCAACAAAAACTAACCCAAGGCATGCCCAAAACGATGAACAAACTTTTCTGCTAGTACTCGAGAGACTGGTGTGTAAACATATCCTATATCATCGACATGAAAATATATTGCCACCTTAGGCCGCGTGACGCCTGAATATAAACAACCACTTATTTGGAAATGGTTGCCTATATTCTGGCGTTATAAAGAACACATTTTACACTACAGACAGCCTGCGAAACACATTCCTGTGCGTTGCTTAATGTTAAATAGGATTAAAACTAACCGTAAAAATCAACGCGAGCGAAGCCGCGAGTAATAGTTAAAAGTGTCCAATGTCTTTTACTATACTCTTGAAAATATCTGTACAAAATTTAATGATGATCGGTTAAGTAGTTTACGCGTGGAAACTAGGATTAAATTAACCATAAAAATCAACGCGAGTGAAGCCGAGGGTATGTCCTTTACTATACTCTTGAAAATATCCGTACAAAATTTCATGACGATCGGTTAAGCAGTTTATGCGTGAAAGCGTAAGAAGCAAACAATCAAATATATTTGCATTTATAATGCTCGGTCACATAGGCCCCACATATGATTTCTGTCCCATTTGCCGAGATATACCTTCATACCGCCGAGTAAGATGTTTACAAATCAAAAATGACACAAACCGCGGGAATTGAACCCGGGCAACGCCGTATCACAGACACAGCATCTGACCACTCGACCATCAGAGCACTTGAAAGCAATCCATTCCACCGTAAAGACCCCGGTAAACTCAAATTTGACCACGCCTTCAGCGATTCTGATTGACTTTCGGGCACAGGCTCACTAAACAGGGTAACGACACAGGCCAACAGGGTGGTCCACGGTGTACCGCCATAACTCACAGTGTGCCGTGGTATACGGCCATTACCTTGAGCCGTTACCCTGTGCCTATGTCCGCACAGAGCCAATCAGACTCGCCGAAAGGGTGGCCAAATTTTAATTTACCGATGTCTTTATGGTGGAATGAAATTTTTTCAATTGCTATGGTGGTCGAGTGGTCAGATGCTATCTCTGTGATACGGCGGGGCCTGGCTTCAATTCCCGTCGGTTTTTATTTTTTTCTTTAATGTTATGTTTACAAAAAGTTTTTTTTTCTACATTTTGGGCATGCCCAGGGTTATTTTTTGTTGGTAGCGCCGTATAGCGAGCGAAGCGAGTGGAGGGCCATGCGTAATCGGTTCCAGAATCAGGAGACTATTGAGTGTTGAGTCCGTCAAAAATCGCGCTTTTGTAACCCTATCATGTATATTAGGCTTAATAATAAGTAGTAAAGTCCACGTTAGGAAAAGAAGAAGCTTGAAGACTACTGTCGTCAGCTGACGGCTGACAGTGTCGACCATTCCCCCTTATATATATTTATCTATGGTCGACCAGCAACATCAATAACAACAAATAATACAAATGTTAGTATTGTTTATTAGTTTATTTTTATTAGTATTCAACTTTCTTTATGATTTTCAGATGTACGCACATACCACAAAGTGGTATGTGGAATGTACGGCGTAGACTTTCTCAGCTGTGACATAATATTCTAATTTACAGATTTCAAGATGTTACCAGGAATTGGTGTTTTTGGTACTGGACCAGTTGTCAAAGTTCTGGTGCCAATATTAAGAGAGAACGGTTTCAAAATTGAAGCTATTTGGAGTAGAACTATGCAGGAAGCTCAGGAGACTGCTAAAAGCCTTAATATTCCTTTTTTTACAAAAAAAATAGATGATGTGTTACTTAAAAAAGATGTCGATTTGATATTTGTTTTATGTTCTCCAAATTTACATGCTCAGATTTCAGTGAAAGCGTTAGGTATAGGCAAACATGTTGTTTGTGATAAACCAGCTGGTTTAAATCAAGCAGATGCCCTTAAAATGGTGAGAGCAGGGCAGTATTATCCTAGCCTTATATCACTTATTAATCACTCATTTAGGTAAGCAATTAGAAGTAAAGAGTATTATAAAAAAAAATTTAGGTACAATGGTGTCGCGATAATCTGGATCAATTAAAACCAGGCCAATCCGGATTATCAAATTACTCAGATTATCAAGACACTTTAAAGTCCACCTTTAAAATTATATACAAATTAATAACATGCACGTGAAATCTCTCTACTGATCCGTTGGATTGTGGGTGGCAAACGCTTGAGAATAATAGTTTTATATTAAATAGAAAACAAAGATCTTTCATGAGTGCATTATTGAATTCGCATCCATAGTCGCAATGCATCCTTAGCAGGGTACCATTATGGGTTTAAGAGAGTGTTAACAATTGATTTGGTAAATTTAGTTAGATCGATAACATGTTCATGTTACTTAAACCTCAACAGTTGACATAGCTTTGTCAGACCATAATGCCCAAATATTGTCCTGTGGAGAGTTTTGTTGACCCGAATCTCCCCCTCTAAAATGACATTTTAATTCAGAAAACCTTAATTACTTCAATTTCCTGCTCAACAAGGAATCATATGAGAAATTCTCTTGTTTCTTCTTGTGTTTTGGTGACTTGTTTTTTCAGTGTTTTCCCCTTGTTAAGAGTAAAAATTACTCATCTAAAAAGCAAAATTCATGGATAACTCCCGAGGTCATTAATAAAGAAATAGAACTCGGAACCTTGTGTAAGGATGCTAAATCTCAAAATAAGTCCAAGAGAAGTCAGATTCCTGAAAAGGTCACTACTTCTAATGGGGTACATGGACATGAATTTCTCATATGATTCCTTGTTGTGAAGGTCATAATGCCATCTCACCCAGAGAACTTTGAATTTAATAAACAAATAATATCATACACTTCAACAGTAAGATTCCTAGGTATAGACCTATCTTGTTCTATGGATTGGTTTATACACATAAATATTTTAGGCAGCAAATTAGCTCCTGTCTGTTATGCAATAAGAGTCCTGTCAAGAAACATTACAAAAGAGGCCCTGCTTGCTGTTTACTATGGTAATTTCTGGTCACTTGTAAAATATGGTATTGAAATTTGGGGGGCTCAAGTAGTCTGGAAAGTGTTTTTTTTTGTGGCAGAGAAAAATCATAAGAATCATTTTTGGAATGAATTATCGCCAGTTTTGTAGAGGCATGTTTAAGCAGACCGACATGTTGACTGTATATGGCCTGTATATTTTTGAATGTGTCAAATTAATTTCAAGAAACCCTCATGACTTTTCAAAATACGAAAGGGGTCATCTGTTAAATACACATAGGCTGGAAACTTTTGACTACCCTAGGCATAGAACAACAGCATTCGAAAAGAATACAATATATAGGTGCCTTAAGTCTTTCAACAATCTCCCAGATAGTCTCAGATTGCTTAAGGGCGATCAAAGGTCTTTTGTCAAAAATGTTAAAAGGTTTTTATGTGATTTAGAGCCAGTTGGTTTTGTTTTGTTTGAAGTTTACTTCTGACTCATGTTGATAAATGTACTGAGTGTTTTTAAATTTGTGATTTCTTGTTGTAAATGTAATATAACTTTTTCTAGTTTTAGATTGTACTGTTTAGACCTGTTTCTCAGATTTTTTTTGTATAGCTATTAATCTTGGGAAATAAATGCTATTTTGATTTGATTTTGAATTTTATGATGATGTTGCTTCAGCATTTAATTCCTTCTTTGTGGAGTCAATCAACAAACTTGTGGCTTCCACTAATCTAAAGCCTCCAACCTACTTATATGATTCTAATTGCCATGTCTTGTACCTCGATCCAGTTACTGAACAAGAGGTCCTCGTTAACATCTGCATCTAAAATATCATCTTGTGGTGCTGATGAGATTCCTTGCAACTTAATTGGCAAGTGTATAGACAATATATTGGTCTCCTTTAACATATATCATCAACATCTCATTTGAACTTGGCTATTTTCCATAGGAATTGTGGCATGCTGTAGTGGTTCCTATCCATAAAAAGGGCAGTATGTCGGCCGTGGAAAACTACAGGCCCATTGCACTCATATCAGTATTCTCAAAAATCTGAATAGGCCTTTCGAAAAAGATCGGTTTAATTTTTGAACACATTCAATATACTCAGTTCCCATCAGTTTGGCTTCAGGGAGGGTCTTTCAACGATTGATATTTCACTAAACTTTTTAACTGACTATTTAGACACTTGTCTTTCTCAGAACTCTGACAAACTTCTTGTCTTGACTTTACTATGGTGGTTGTGAAACCCCTGGTCCTAGCAGTCGTCAAGTGACTAACCGGTGCTAAGTTTGGTAAGGAATAATGAAGTAGAAGGGATTCACCAAAACTTCAACAATAAGCTGAAAACCATTGGAATCTTCGATTTCACGAAGGATTTTCATACCATAAATCGTGCCATACTGTTATCTTAAGTTGGCGCGATGTAGTGTCAGGGGTCCTGCGTTGGAGTGGGTGCGGGGGGGTATCTGACCGATAGGACTCAGGCTGTCAGATTGACGGATGCTACTCAAATTCAAGTTCAAAATCTTTATTGCCATTATGGTTACAAGAACATTGGGTCGTCAATATATTTACTTAAACTTAGATAACTAAAACTAAACATAGTGAAAAGTTAGGTTTTAAACATGTTATAGAAAACCACGCCCTCAAACTATCGTCCAATTGCCTTGCTTCCAATAATCTCCAAAGTCATGGAACGTGTAGTCAATCAGCAACTACTCAAGTACCTCGAGAACAACAAAATAATCAGTGATAATCAATACGGCTTTCGCAAAGAGAGATCGGCAGGAGATATATTGGCCTATGTCACTCATATATGGAGTAGGGCAATTGAGAACTACGGAGAGTCTCGAGCGATTGCGTCGGATATTTCAAAGGCATTCGACAGCGTTTGGCATGACGGACTGCTCAACAAACTACCGTCCTTCGGACTGCCAGCCTCTCTCTCTGCAGCTGGCTTGCCAGTTTCCTTAAGAGCCGATCTCTGCACGTTGCAGTCGATGGACACATCTCGGACACATTCACCATCAACGCGGGCGTGCCTCAGGGCGCAATACTTTCACCAACTCTGTTCCTCATCTATATTAATGACCTGCTGACCGAAACGAATAATCCTGTTTACAGTTTTGCAGATGACAGTACCCTTGTCTCCCATTTTAGATCAGAACAACCCTTACCAGCGACTGAGACTCATCACCGCAGACAGGAGCAGATTACAGCAATTAATCAAGACCTGGAGAAAGTTCAAACTTGGGGCGACCGAAATTTGGTCCAGTTCAATGCAGCAAAGACCCAAGCAGCAACGTTTACTAAGAGGGCCAATACAGCGGGCCCTGACATCATTATGGCAGGATCGACCATTCCTTCATCCTCGTCAATCGGGCTGCTGGGTGTCTCGGTCAACAGCAATATGTCATGGCATGACCATGTTGCTAACATCGCAAAATCAGCCTCCCAGAAGCTTGGTGCGCTATTTCGCAACAAAAAACTCTATACACCGCAGCAGTTGCTCTTGCTGTACAAAGCGCAAATAAGACCGTGCTTAGAATATTGCTCACATATCTGGGGTGCCGCACCAAAGCATACCCTAAAGCTGCTGGATTCCATTCAGAAGAGGGCTGTGCGTCTCGTCGGCGATCCGGAGTTGACCCGGAATCTGGATAGTCTGGAACATCGCAGACATGTGGCCGAGATGTCTCTGTTTTACAGATACTTTCACGGCAGATGTTCCCAGGATTTGGCCCACATAATCCCGCCCCTGGCAACTCCTGTCAGGCAGTCCCGACAGACGGCAGGAGCGCACCAGTTCGTCGTACAACTAGAAACACCTAGAACATCGCTTTACCAGAACTCCTTTGTCTGGCGCACTGCATCACTGTGGAACTCACTTCCAGGACATCTGTTTCCCACTAATTACAACCTACAAATATTCAAGAACCGTGTCAATCAACATCTTCGCACACACACCGCTCGTCGAGCGCCATAGGATCTACCTTTAGTGTGTGTGCCACTGCCATAAAAAAAAAATACATTTTACATGCCTTGTTGGCTACATCTTTTATGTGAGAATTGAACATCAATCTTGAGTCAAAGAGCACTCCTAGATCTCTGATCTCACCCAATCTTTGCAACGGAACATTCGACATCGTATATTGGTATACTATTGGATTTCTCTTTCTAGGGAAGGACAAAACGTTACACTTTTTTGCATTAAAATACAGCTTATTGTCGACAGACCATTGAAAAATATTGTCCACATCCACTTGCAAGGCATGACAGTCATCAATTGTTTTAATGTCCCGATAGAGCTTGAGGTCATCAGCAAAGAGTAAACATGATGCATTTTGAATTACATTTGTAATACTATTAATAAACAATAAAAATAACAGAGGGCCTAACTTGGAACCTTGTGGAACACCGGAAGCAGGAACAAATGCATTTGATGTGTACCCTTTAATAGATACTATGTGCTTGCGATTATATAAGTACGACTTCATCAGTTGCACCAAATTCCTATGGAAACCAAATTCCATTTCTAATTTATCCAACAAAATTCTGAATGGCACTCTGTCAAAAGCTTTTTCGAAGTCTGTACAAATACTGTCCATTTGACCTCTCCAGTTTAATACATCTGAAGTACTCTGAGTCATTGTTATCAAATTACTTGTAGTGGATTTACATTTTAAGAAACCATGTTGATACACTGATATGCCGTGCCTTACTGTAGAGTATATATTCTTATATATAATTGACTCAAATACCTTGGCAGGTGTTGAGAGCACTGCAATTGGTCGATAATTACTTATTTCCGATTTATCTCCCTTTTTAAAAATTGGACAGATTCTAGCCTTTTTCCAGCTATCAGGGAAGGTTTTTGTTGTAATGCTCAAGTTAAATAAAAAAACAATGGATAACATAAAATATCCATAAGTCCTTTGAATATAAAAGACGGTATGTTGTCTGGACCAATTGCTTTGCCGTCTTTTAAACTTTTTATTGCATCTATTACATCCTCTACTAATATAGTGTTTTGAATAACTTCCGGAGTATTTATATTGATAAGAATATTAGGGTTGATACCTGCATCCGTGGAATATACACTATTGAAATAATTTTTGAAAGCATCACAAATATCGTTACCATTGTCATATTCAACATTATCCAAAAACATTTTATTAGGAATGTGCAATGAACTCTTCTTATTATTGACATATGACCAGAAAGATCGAGAATCCACACCAATATTGACCTGTATGGTCTCTATATACTTTTCACGGGCAAATTTTATATCCTTTTTTAATCCGGCTCGTGTTTTTTTTAGCTTTTGATGAGTTACAGAATTATTATTTGTTTTAGCATACTGCCTCCTAAGCTTATCTTTTAATTTAAGTTTAAGGATTATATGTTTTGTAAACCAAACAGGATATGGTTTATGTTTATTTTGGGTTTTAGGAATACATAAGTCGAATATTTCATATATTTTTCTAGAAAAATCTGAGGTAGCCTCGTTTACATCAGTGTTTGATTCAATGAAACTCCAGTCGGTTTGACTAAACATGCAATATAAAGAGACATAATCTGCTTTACGAAAGTTATATGTCGAAGTCGTAGCTTTTAATTCTTTTTGCCTGAACTTGGGTAAGGAAAAAGTAATTCCAAGTGTGGGATGCAATTTATCTTCGGATACAAAATTAAATTCATTTCTCAAGATCCGGCAACTAATCTTTGATACCACTACATCCAATAAGCGATTCATGGAATTTGCAGTGAAATTGTTCTGCCTAGCATCAAAAAAGCTTAAGAAATTAATAAATTGTTCAACATATTTATCCGCCTGATCAGTTGTGTCATATTCACTTAACCTGGTCAAATTAAGGTCACCAATAATTATAAACTCTGAACATAGCAAGTAGGATTGACTTTCTATAAAATCATACAACTTGTCATAAGAATGTACATCGCATGTGGGCGCAGCATATACTACTAAAATGTATACATAATTATGATGACTTAGTTTAATTTTTATACACAACAAATCAATTTTATCCTCCTGGATGTTTATATCTATCTGACATGCTTCAAGCTGCATATTTGCTGCCAATAAAACTCCGCCGCCTCTAGATTTATCGCTTAGCTCATATTTTCTATCGGCTCTAAACACACTAAACGTGTCTGGAAAAAATTGATTACTACTTACAGATTCATTTAACCAAGTTTCGGCTAACACCGCGATGTCCCATTCTTCAGACGTAGCCCAAACGCTATTATTAAACTCGTTTAACTTAGAATTAAGTCCTCTAACATTTT
>MU185521.1:0-84307 GCA_016904865.1 Pissodes strobi
AATGAAAATTGTAATTTTTAGATGACAATAAAGCTATGTTTGAGTTTTGAGTTTTGAGTTTGATACGAACTTTAATTAACACTGGTCAAAATTACGCTAAAGCAAAATAAATAATAAAAAAAAATAAAAAGGAAAAAAATAATAAAAATACATATTCATATTAATAACGCCAATATCATCTGAAAAACAATAAAAAAAGTTCATACTTAATAAAATAAAGTTGATGATAACCCTTTGAAGACGAAACGTCGGATTCCCAAACTCAATACCACCATTGGATAGAGTGAAAAAATGCCAATGCAAAAGTGCAATTTAATTAGATAAGCCCAGGAAAAAAACGATTTTTAAAAATTTCGGTTTTTCCGGAATTTTAAAACTTTCATAACGCCATATTGTTAGGCACCTAAATGTGCAATTTTGCCCTAATTTGGCCGACTCTATTTCTTACGGTTTTCGAGATCCCCTAGACTCGAATTCGAGCTACCCTGTACAGGGTTTTTTTATATATTGACCCCCCCTTTATCTTTTTTATTTGATGTTTCTGAAAAAAGTGTAATACAAAAGTTTAATGGTTTAAAACAAATTTTTAGAAAAACTGTTTTTTTCATCTACAGGGTGTTCCAGAAAGTCTGGGCGTGGTCATATTTTCTTATTTTAAATTGCTACCCCATTTTTTTATTAGATTTTTGTGTTCTCCTAACAATTTTAAACATTTTTTATGTAACACACCCTATACCTAATTTTGACGTATAAGAAGATATTGACTTACGAAAGTTGCCGTTTTCTAAAACTTAGTAATAAAAATCAGGTAAACATAGGTACTGGCCTTAAACTGGTAATTCGCTGTGATTGTTTTAATGTCAGGTAGACTTTCCATCAATGCCATTAGAAAATGCCATACACGGATCCGGGAAAATGCGATATTCTTCGGATATTCTAAAGGAATAATAAATATGCATATGCAGCGAGAAGGGAATATCAGCAACAGTTTCCTACCGGTGCAAAAAAATTAACACAATATCAAAAAAAAAAGAATTATGTTTTGTTAAGAAATGATATTATTAAATGAAGATGACAATTTTTTTTAAGAAACATTATGGTCTGACGAGTGCACATTCAGCACTGCAGGGCTTCATAACCTGAAAAACGTACGATTTTGAATGGAATTCCTACGGATACAGACGTCAAAAGTGAAATGGCCGCCAGATTTTTGATCGCAACTAGAATAAATTAATGTTTTTCATAACAAAAAAAACCTGCAAAATAGAAAAAATGGCATAAAATACACGTTTTAAAAGACATTTAGCGCACTCGCACGTTAGGAGACTCTCCGCAAGCGGGTCGTGTCCATCGATATCTTAGTTTGGGTTATTTTATTATCCCTCTTCACTACATGTCAATGGTCGTGTCCTAATTTCGTGCTCGTGCGAAAAAATATGGTCTTAAAACTAGTATCTTAATCTTAAAGTATATAGTTGAAACTTAATGTACTATTTACTGACGGGTTCTTAAATGGAGGAAAATATTTAAATTTATCGACCAATGATGTAGAAAATTTTCTGGACAACTTACACTCCGTCAATACAACGAAATTATATGGTATCAGGATGGAGCCCCAGTATACATAGTTGTTCCGGTTATAAATTACATTAATGGGAAATACCAAACGTGGATTGGTTGCACTGGACCGATTAGATGGCCGCCGAATAGCCCTGACTTGACGCCGCGCGCCTCTTGATTCGTTCCTATGAGGACAACAGTATAAATCAAATCCAGAGAGATTATATACAGTGTATTGAAATGAACGGTGGGCATAATGAACAGGTGTAAATAGTTGTAGTAGATAATAATATTATATTTCTTAAACAAAAACAAAATCGCATTTTTCCTCATCTCTGTATGGTATTGATAGAAAGTCTACCTAAGATTAAAACAATCGCGGTGAATGACCAGTTTAAGTACCTCTGTCTACCTAATTTTCATTATTAATTTAAAAAAAAACCGCAACTTTCTTTAGTCAATATCTTTTTATGCGTCAAAGTTAGGTATAGGGTGTGTTACATAAAAAATGTTTAGAATTGTAAGGAGAATACAAAAATCTAATAAAAAAGTGGGGTAGCAATTTGAAATAAGAAAATATGACCACGCCCAGACTAACCCAGACTGGAACACCCTAAGATGAAAAAAATAGTTTTTCTAAAAATTTGCTTTAAGCCATTAAACTTTTGTATTAAACACTTTTTTCAGAAACAACAAATAAAAAAGAGAAGGGGGGTCAATATATAAAAAAAACCCTGTACATCAAGATCTGCTTTCCAAAAAAAATATTTTGATTGATTGATAAATTCATGGCGTCATCTAATATTTTCAATGTTTATGGCACTGTTTACCATCAGGGATCGGCAGAAATTCTTAATGGATTAGGCTAACACTCTTTTTCTTTAATGAAGTAATGGTGGACATTGATTAATAATTACGTGTTTACTATTTAGAATACAATCCAGTATAATAACACGTTAAAAACTCAGAAAGAACCTAAGAATTAATTACCTAAAAAACTCTAAATAGCTCACAAAGCTATAAACAACAGCCAGTAATGACTTTCGACTGAATTGTCAGATTCGTCAGAATGCTAAAGCTTTTTACCATTAGTATATCAATCCCTTTAATATAATATTTATTATTCTCATTTCTAGATTGTTACTTTCTTAACTGAAACGGTGCAGATATGCCCCCGTAAGGTAGATTATTTTTTTAGGGTTTTCGGTTCCTTTAGCCTATGTTAGGGTTTGGAACCTTCGGGATCATGCACTAAAACGAAGTTTTATCCACAATACCGAAATAGAATTATTACACTCGACGCGCATTTCGCTAACCATGATTAAAACTCAAGTTTTAATCATCTCATCTCCTGATGATGCTAACATGATTAGCGAAACGCGCATCGAGTGTAATAATTCTGTTTCGGTATTGTGCATAAAACTTCGTTTTAGTGGTTCCTTTAGGGTTTATAAATTGTAGTAGTAACTTCTCGGAAGACTGAAGCCGTTCTGTTCATTAACTGCTGGAGTAATAGGCAAATATATCAACCAAAAAGATATCAAGTAAATAGTATAGTATGCTACAATAGTAGCAATATTTTGTGTTCCATGTTCATTGGTTTAATCTGTTCATTTGTCAAAACAGTGTTTACTTATTATAATTATTAATAAATGTTCATATAGATATCAATATTTGTTTCTGTTAATTTTAGTCTGAAGCTTCTGTCGTCAGGAAATCGACATTCCTATCAATGCTTGGACTTTTAATTCTTGGCAGATTATTTTCATGAGATGGAAGTTTAGAAACAAGCAAATAGTTGTACAAATGTTGAAAGGTAAATAATTATAAGTACAGTTGGTTTAAGTATCTTCTTGTAATAAGACATTGACTACCGGATTCGCTAACATTAAACCAAGTGGTTTAAATTTACTTGTAAAGTAAATTTGAAACCTAACAGAAGTTTAAAGCTCCATTAGTAAACCACTATCAGGTTTAGCATATTTAGAAGATACATTCTTAAACTTTATATGGGTTTAAAATGGAAACCTAGGTCTAACGTCAGTGAATTCGGGGTTTAAAATCTGTACATTTTTATGTAAAAGCGTTAAACTTTTTACTCGCGCTTCAAAGTGAGTCAACGTGGACTTGATGAATCTCTCAGTATTTCCCATAGCAACGGAACAGAAATTCGAAGGGCCGATCGGCTCGATTGGGACATCGCCATTTTCAATTGGCCGATGTTTCCGGAAAGTGGCCTGTCCATTTAAAGTAGACCGCTTGGATATTGTAGTAGAGTGGGAGTCCACGTTGACTTCAGATTCGCTTGTACAAAGGTGGCCGAACAGAACCAATAAAGAATGAAAAAGGGCTGTACTATAATAGAAAAATGAATTAAGTCAGCGGAGAAAAATACCGACTGCATGGTTGTTCAAACTCATTACACAGTGAGCCCATAGAGTCTTGCATAAATTCGATACACATTCTATTTTTTTTTAAATGCTTAGATCCAATTTCCATGTATACATGGTCCCATAGGATGGTTCTAAAAATGTATGGTATATTGTTTTTGAAAATATTGATGTTTCAAAAATACCATTTTATCAAATAACATACAGTAAAAGCATGCTTTTACTGTATGTGATTTGCGACCGAAAGTAAACATCTACTGGTTATGAAACTGCAAGCTGTGTTCTAACTTAAGTCGTTTTGATTTTACAGTCCATGAAAGCAAGTAAATTTTAAACATACTTATAGAACATCAGATTTCCCGCGATTTCCCATGATTTTTTTTATTAAATTAGTAAGCATGCAAAAATGCATACATTAAAGCCATATACAAAATGCTCAACTATTCCCAATTTATTTAAAAATTTGATAGAATTTGTGTAAGATTTATTGGACTCGCCATGTAGCATATATATACTAAGTACTACCAATATGAGCTAATGTTCTACTCTGTAAGATTTAATCCCTTAAAGAAGATATAGGTAATTTTCACCTCATAAAGTGAATTATAAGTTCAACAGTTTGCCTGTGGAAATTTTAATAAGTATGATATACTCTCGCTTTACTCGACAGAGGTGTATCACAGGTGTTGCTGAACATCTTTTTTAATAATTGACTGACTATTATTAACGTGTTCCGTCCAGAAAATGTGTAAGTTTGTATTAGATGTTAATCTTTTTTATTTTTATAAAGAAGTCAGTATGGAATTTTATCTTTACAATTATAATTTGTATATTAGGATTAGAAATGCACAAAATATCAATATTGTGTTTGTATTATTGTGGTTTTAATATTAACTTTTATATTGTGTGGCATATAGTTTAATTTTAGAAAAAGATATTTGTGTTAACCTAAATGATCTGAATATACAACAATGTGCCCACCAAAAATTCGTAATAATACATTTTTACCATTTACCTATTTTTAGAAATTTAATAATATTGAATATTATTATCGAAATATGTTCTTGTTACCACAGTTTAATTATTCTGTTAAGGGTGCGTTTTAAATTAAGCAATATTTATTGTTGCTCACAGAAAGACGTTTTGAATAATATTTTGCTATTATTAGGCCCATTTGCACCGATGATATATAAACAAGCAAATATTTTTAGCAATAAATCTTATTAGGCAAGGCTTAAAGAAAACTATGGAAATTAAAGACTTACTTTTTTATCATTACTTTTGAGCTTATCTGCTTTTGTAAGGTCGAAATGCTTAAATATAACAGTAGCTATTTTAAGTATATCTTTTGATGGCGATAAATATGTGTTTGTGCGGCTGGGGATAGATGGAATGAGAGTTGATTATTGATTTTCACTTTTCAAACATGTATACATATTTAAAATAATTCTTTGTGTTTGGATATGTAAGTCTTTATTACGAAACTCTAAAAGCTCTGCAACGGCATTGGTTTTGGGATTTTCAGATTCATCGTCAGAAATATCGAAAGGTCTCCAGAACGTCATTTTGATTAGCTAAATATTGATTTCCAAGAACGACAAAGTTATGCAATAAAAACGGAGGTAAAATACACACACCAACAACAACCAGAAAAATAACAACAAAGTACAAAGCAAATACTGACAAAACTAACAAAGCAAACTTGTCAAACACATAAACTGAAACCACGCGGTACAGCACTGACTGTCGATAAAATCATACGATACCTACTAAAAACAATTAAGGAATTTTGGCAGGGACCAATCAAATGCGCTAGTTTTCTAATACCGCCCATATTTTGTGCGGACAGACTTCTGAAGTCAACGTAGACTTTCTACGAGGAGCCGTCAATAAAGATTTTGATTTCATGCATTTCAATGCAAATCTATAAGAAATTGATCGTACCGCAATTTCCTAGCCGTTTACACTGACTTCGTATAGATTATACCTTAGCACATAAAATCGACAAGGAAATTAATTACCAGAGAAAAGAAGAAAGTCCAAAAGAAAAGCAGGAAGATTGATCAGAGAACATTGCTAAACAGCGAAGATATAAAGTGCCCATATTTAACAGATGGAAAACATTTGTCTTAATAATTTTACATAAAATTGTATTTTTGAAAAAATATGGTGCATTAAGAAAACTTAAATTTGAGGCTACCAAATTTTAAGCGATATGTATGGGGACACAGAAGGACGTAAAAATGTTATTGTGAAATCAATCAAATGGTTGAGTAAACTATTTTAGAAATAATATAAACTTAACCATCTATGTTGTAAAGCAAAAAGTTTGTAAAAGTTTTTATTTATATGGGTGGTTACTCTGAAAAGTACACCATAATAATTACTGTACATCGAAATACTAATGGTAGTAGCTTAGGAGAGGTCAGAGAGCCGTACTGATAGGCCAGGGGGGCCTTGCGGCATACCCCAGATCTTCTCTCAACCATCCACCCTCAATCCATTCTAGTTCTCCTGATAAAGGTCAGCATAGTCTCCTCGTCTCGTCCTGCAATATTGCCGATCCGAAGACGGCGTGCCTCGCTCTTGCAAAGGCCGCGCATCTACCTAGGTAATGATGAGGGGTTTCATTCTCCTCTTCACACAACAAGACCCATCAGGTTCATGCATGCATCTTCTTAGACGGCCGAGCTCTGTAATGACCCCCTACCAGGGTGCGCAGAGACCGCATACTCTTCGTCAGGAGCATTTTCGTCCTGATTTGATCAGGCTCAGCGATAAAGTTCTTGACTTGTTTGTCCCTTGAAAGTTTCTCCACTCTTAAGACGGCTTAACGAGAGGAACGACTAACTGTAGCCCAAATGTTAACAATGTTGCCAAATTGCTTTGTCAAAATACTGTTAAAATGGGCAATTTGTATCTTTTAAACACTGTTTTATTTTGCTACAAGAAAATAATAAAGTAATAGATCTTGTAATGTAAATGTTACGATATTTTCGTTTTCACAGCCTAAGAGGTTATAAACATTCTGTTTCGACTAGGGAAGGATTTTCAAATTTTCTCAACATGAGTTCTGCATAAATAAACCTGATAATCTGGAGAACATTTAAAAGGTATTATTTGAGGATTTTTGAAACAATCGGAATACCATAGTTGATCTTTTGAAAGAAAACCGTAGACTTTGTAAATTGCAGTTCCACAAAAACGTGTGATTAAATAGACTTTGCTTGCAAATAATTATTGGTTATTCATGACCATGATGAGAGTAGTGATTCAGTAATGCGAGGACATTTTATAGCATTGATAGAAGAATGTCTTAGAAATCAAGAATTACTATGGAAAATAAACATATATATGCAGTGGAAACTGCAACTGGTTATGTAGATGATCACTTTAAGAATGAGATCAATAATTCAGTTCAAGTCGATGATGCTACAGATAGCTCGTCCGCTTTGTTGAAGCTCACAAACCGCTACTAACCACTACCTCCTACAACTAGCCCTGGGCTTACGTGTGACGCCATCCAAAGTGGTCTTAACTTATTTACAGGCGTATATTTAAATGTGCAATTTCTTTTAAAATTTCACCGTTAAGTAGACATTTCAGATGCAAAAATCTCGAAAAAAAAAATGTAACAAAAACTTGTTTTTTTGTAAATTTAACTGTTTTATATGTGGTTTGAGACGCCATGGGCCTAATACAATACCTCCTACAAGGTGATATTACTTTAAGCACGATTATTATGACTCATCATAATGTGTATTACTAATTTTTTTAAATTCAAAAATTAAGTTGCAATATTTAAGGGCTTCCGGTTAAAACAAGGCTGCGAGTCATGAACTCAACTCTAAGACGCGCCTCTGTCGATTTTTGTTAAAGGAAAACGAAATTTCAAAGCCTTTGAATATCCAGTTTATCAAAATAGAATCTATTTTGGTAAACTGAAACTGTAGATACCACAATCTATTTAATAGATAGGTCATTATAGCTATAAAAGTGTCATAATAGGTTATATTAATGTCAAATTTGTTAGTGTGTTTTCTCCTCGGTTTTCTCCATCCAAAGAACCTTATAATATTTAAGTATTTATGATAAAACATGAAAGCTTTATGCAGGTTTCAGATTTTACTTTTTTGTGTTAGATTAGGTATATTACTCAGTATATTATTGGGGTCTAATATTTATTTATTTAAAGTCTAGTTTCCGTTTTTTCTTTTTACCCAAAAAATTATGATTATGTTTAGAACAATAATTATTAAGAAATGTATTTGAAATGCTGCTAAGAAAAATTTCTGAAACTTCAGTTTTTGGGTGATTTTTACAATTTTCAAAAGGAGTCAAAAGACTGTTTTGATTTAGATAGTTTACAGCTCACAAATAAAAGACTTTATTGTAAATATCTAAAAATGTGTCTTCAAGCTCATTAATCAGTTTTTAAATATAATATAGGCTGTTGAAACTATGTCCACTACTTGTTCACGAGGATATATAAGGAATTAATTAATTGTAAGAATCTTCTACAACACAAGGTTCATTTAAAGTTAAATTTTGTTTCTAAAATTCACAACTTAATTTTTTCAAAACAATGACAGCAATATCCACTTAAATAAGTAATTACTGCATTTGCATTTTCAGCAGAAAATTAAATATCGGATCATCGTTGGAGGCTGATAGTATTTCTCTGGTGAAGCGTTCTTGAAATTTATCTAGTAAATGTTTTCCCTTAAGAGGGGTTTCAACATTAACTATTCTCCACCAGGTCCATATAATATTAATAAACTCTGGTGTGTCTTCCGAATGTGACAAATTATTAACAAAACCTTTCAGAGCCTCTATAATAAATTGATTAAATAATTTGAGATCTAATTTAACATTTTGCCTTTCTATAGATGATGGAAAAAGAGCCTTTAATCTAAGGGAATACTCATGTTTCAATATCTTATCTCGTTACAGTTCATGAAGTTTTTTGACCACTGAAAACGAAGCTCATTTTTTTAGCTTGTCTCAAAATCGGGATAGAAAAATGCTTGCTCAGGTTTAGTTAGCCAGTTGTTAAAAATACATTTTAGTAGATGAACAGTGTCAAAAAGGTAAAATAATGTCTTACATCAATATGGGGATCTGTTAAATCTGTAAAATAATAGGAACATGACTACGCAAATATTTATAGGAATGGGTCATACAGCAAAAATTGCATTGCAGCCTTTATTAGGCATAAGTACATTAAATATCACTTACCCCAAAATTAGCTAACAGGAACAAAATTTATAAACTTGCTGGACACAGTGAACCGGCCAGCGAGCACAAAATTAATCTCACTCTTATTACACGAAAGCAACAAGTCTTAAGTCCAAACATTCTGGAAAGCTAAAAACGTGAACTTTAGGTTCTTTCGGGCAGTTTCCACGGCAGCCTGGTGCACAGCATCTGGACGGCATTGTACACATAAATTTGAACGCACTAAAGTACTAATATTATAAAGAAATTAACCGAAAATCAATCGAAATCGAAGAACAATTAAGAATCCGGCCGAACGTCGAAAGAACGCTGGCAACTGACAGGCAGTGTTGCCAGATTTTTAAGAATCGTCTCGTCATCCTCGAACTGCTAACGACAGCCCAAATATTAAATCGTTTGCGTTGGTGGTTGCGCAATGGTAAAAAATAAATGGTAGAAAATTGTTGTACGCATGGCCTTATATTGTTACGAATTTGCAGAATTGCCTCGTCATGACCATCAGGATTTGGCTCGTCTGGGTCGGTAGACTTAGTTTCATACATTATTTGGGATGTAAACTATTTAACGTATATTTAGTTCGACTAAATGTTTTATTATGTTTTTAAATGGAACTAAATATTTATAGAAAATAATTAGGTTATTGGTTAGCAACCTTTATTTTCTTAAAGGTTTTGATTTCGTTATGCTTCACTTTCCGGTTTATACATATTTGCTTTTCTGATTTTAAATATTTGTTTATATTTAATATAACTATACTATAATATACCAAAGCAAACTTTTACATTAAGTATCTAATATAATGTTAGTTATAATCGAAGACAAATGTTTTACGTTTCTTTGAAAAATAATTTCTGGGAAACTACAGTGAGAAGTAGCCCAAATTGTGATAAAGCGCCCAATCTGGCAGCACTGGATACAGAATACACCGAAGACGGCGAGATGAAAATTGACATTCCAGTCGGCCAGCCTGGCAATCAACGTTGAATACGAAAGTAGGCGCGATAAAATAATCAATATTTTTACTGGCTCCTCTGAATGCTTTTCTTAATGCAAAAAAGTATTGACCTCTTAGGATGACGTCACTGCTAATTTTAATATTAGCTAGTTAGTCTATTGTAGGAGGTAATGTACTAACACCCTAAAGAAGATAATTTGGAAATTTAAAGTCGACACTGAAACAAAATTACAATTTTGAAAATAATGCTAAATATTATGTTCCCTAGTTTGTCTCGAAATACATATGAACATATAAAAGTTGTATATGTTGCTAAAATGGGTATTTCGCATCTTTTAAAGCCAAGAAAACCCAGCACTTTTACCTGAAAGAAACATTAAATTAAATCGAACTATAAAGCTTAACTTAACACATCTCGCTTAAAGTCATTGCCATTTTCAAATATATCCAAATTAATAACACTTTAGTAAATGCTTAAGTTTCGTTTAATTTGAATATTATATTTGCGAAGCTTGCGAATAAGTCGGAGCAAATGGGCTCTCTTAAATTTAGATAGTTACAACCACTAATAAAAATATCTACTATACAATATGGGGTAGTCATTATTTTACAAATAAAGTGCTCTTTACTGATATGTTTTTATTTGTAATAAAATTTATAAGTTTATTTACATTAGGAAATATGCATTAATACCAATTAAATCAAACAACAGTTTTTGATCCTGACATGCTGAATGCTAATAGAACATTCACAACAAAAATATGAAATTATTATTTTATCTTTGTGGAAAACTGGAAATAGATATTTAAATTAATATAAAAAGATGATATTAATAAAATATTTTTTATTACGCATGCATCATAATCACCGATTATCGCACGCTGCAGCGTGCTTAAAATGATGTTTATGATGCGCCTACTTTTTTAAAGGTTGCTATAGAAACATGTGATCATGTCAAATGTGACAGATTAATATATTCGTCAATATATCCCTTAACTTTAATATTTAAAACATTTTTGAGAATATGATGCATTCGTAATAAAAAATAGCGTATGATATACGTGTATAAGAGGCCTGGGTCGCAAGGGCTTTAAACCTTGCGACATCGCGCGTGCTTTAAAGGCCCTCTTATACACTTATATCATAATATACTATTATCTAATTGACAAACAAGAACTTGCTATAAGAACAAAAATTGAAGATATCTTATGTGGTGTCATGGAAATTATGTTGTAAGTTTGAGGGAGCTCTCACCCTTGGCAAATTAGAAATAACTTCATAAAATCAATTTTTAAATAAGCTTTATTTTCGTGATATGGGCTCTCAAAAATGTATTCTGACAGATTTGAAATAATTTAGAATACATTCCTGCCCTTGGATGTGTTTGAATGCGGTATTAGAACGGATGATCATTTTTATATGCTCTCATGGCATGTGCTTTATTTTTGCGTTAATAGGAAATGATCTAATTTTAGTTGATTGATCTAACTTATGGTTTTTGCTTGCGTTGAATGTTCTTTCTTATAATCTTTCCAGTTTTGAGCAATTCCACTGGTTGTTATCGTTCAGCTAATGAAATTGACTCGTAACTAGAAATATCTATTCGCATATTTAACGCCTCTGGTATACAAATGTAGATTTTTTTATTCCACATGATCTGGCTTTAAGTCTAGAGTTAATATCTTAAACATTGGTCACGTTCAACAGAAGGTAGCGCTATTAGCTTGGGTTAGTAATTGCTATTTGAGCCGTTGCCATCTTTGTGAAAGGAAATCAAATGCTTTTCTGTTGCAAGAAAAAAGTTGGGTTAAATGTTGAATCATGTATCGAACTCCACCGTGTCGTTTAAAAATCGTTTTGTCCGAAACCTGATCAATTTGATCACAGCGCGATCGGTCAATTCTGATGAACGCGACAATTATCTAAGGACATTTGGTTCTTCTAGCCTATATTTTATTTTAATCAATTATTGAGTATTATGATTCTGTGCAACTATTAGATTTTAGATTAGAAATATAGTGATGGCAAACAAAGTGAGGCACTGAATTATAATATCTTAAACGAAGACTGGCACTATGAAGACTAGGCTATAGTTAAATAAAGTTCATCGTATTTTGAATCTTGGATCTCACCCTCACATTTTTAATATGATAGTTAATTATTTCACTATGATATGTTATACATTATTTCGTGTTGAGGTTCTCCCCGTGATATCATCACATAAGGCTGCAAGGGCATGGCATTCTTCAGATTTTTGTTTTAGAGATATTTCTAGAGATGATGCCTTAATTTCAAGTCTCTTCACCTGGGCTTGTAAGTTACAAATTTCATGGTTGTATTTGTTTTTTTCTTGTTTCACTTGCTCGTGTGCCCTAAACATACAATAAAATAACAATCAATATATTTGATCAAGCTGGAATAAAATCTGTTTCTATGGAATAACCAAAACGTTGGCCTATAATAAAGTAATAACACAGCCCAACATACATTTTGGTGCCTGCGATTTTTAAACTGTTTCTAGGTAATTTTTGGGAGCCAAAATAGCTGTCAGATTTGGTCTATCAGATCTAGTTTTTAAGATTCGATAGGTTGGCCTAGTTTGGAATAAAATCATCATATTTTTTTAACCTATGTACACTTCAGTTACTATAATACTATTTCCTCCAACTGCTAGTTAAAAAAAAAAACAAAAAATTTAAAGTAAGGTGTTTATTTCATAAAGTAGATAAATATATCCTTCACTTATCACTTACAAATCTTCTTTTATACGACTTTCTAACATGGAGATTACCAGGAGAGTCTCGCTGAAGATTCCAACAGTAGTCGATCATCATGTGGCTAACTCATCTTCTTCCTTGATACTGATTTTCCATAGTTTAAGTCCTGGGATCTTTCCCGCTGTTCTTCACTAAATCATCTGGTTATGAAAGTAGTGAACTTTTATGCTTATGTTACAAGCGAGAATATTAAAGTTGGAAAGCATATTTTCGACTAATTCTATTTAATGTTCTTGTAAATTGTGTATGTTTAAACAGCTGCCTTGCCTGAGGACCATCAAATATTCCTGCTTTCAGTTTTTCCATGCTAATCCCCGGAAATTTACATGTCAAGTAGCCAAAACAAAGTCCATCTCCAGGTAAAGCCTTCACAAAAAATGCTTCATAAGCAAATTTGATATGCAAATGCGTAAATATGATTTTCTTTTTCGAAACTAAAGTTTCGTTGATTGCATTTTGTTTTCCTTGAACCATGACATTTCCTAAGGGCCAATTTCTGTTAATCCAGTGCTGATCCTTAGCTCTGGTGTTCCAAAGATATAAAAAACTAGGATATTTAGTATATCCATATTGCTGTCCAAGAAGGATGTTTACCATTTTTAGATCAACACAATCACCCACTGATGTTCTTCATACTTAATATGTCTCATATTCTTCTTTTATGCTGGTAGAATGACTAATGGGTATTGAGCCAAATTTGTCACCGTTATGTCTGTTACGTGTATCCTGGTAAACTCATTTTGGTATTACAGAATACTAGGTTGATTTCATTGGAGAAAAAAAACGGCTGCATATCCTGATCTCTTTTACGATAAAATAGAATATTAATACTTGGATAAGGTATACTATTTTCATTTAATCTGGAGGCAAGTAATTCGAAACATTGGGGACTCTGCTTCAAAATTACTGCCGTTTTCTGACTGCATGCATTGAACATCAGCTTTTGATGAATCTTTATCATCTTCCGGGAGTCCCGGCAGACTGCCGAAAGGGCATTTCTCCAGAATGCGGTATAGGTGTCCATGCTGAATCTAAATCAGGATAAGTCCATTTGTGTCTATTGTTCCGATAGATGCCTTTAATATTATTTACGGGACAAAATTAACAGTCACCGTGATGGTTTCTAGGTTCTAGACCATCGGTACGCCAGACTTTAAGTACTTCCTCTTTCCAACTGGCCTTTGTCGCAAGTTTTCAACGCACGCTTTACTTACGAAATGTGGAGCCCAAATCTATCCTGGTCTCTGAAGTGAACGCCACAATAGGCCAGGCAACTCCTTTTCACAAATTCAGAACTAGATTTTCTAATTTCCATCAAACTGTATTCCCCACATACATAACAAAAATGTCTCTCTTCTTGTATTAAAATTTAAAAAAACCTATATTTTATATTTGATAATCAGTCGTTTTATTTAAATAACTACATTTATTAAACATTTGAATTAAAACGAGATTAAATTATTACATAAAATACATACATTATACTAATGAATCCACAGCAACAACAAGGCAACTAACATTGCAAAAAAAACAAAAATTATTAATTTAGTATAAACACAAAATATAACTGTTTACCTTAACTCGAAAAACCTTAACGTGATTACTGAACACTGAAGTAAAAAGAGAAGGGTTTGTCAAAAGTGCACAAAATGCCATCGCCATTTATTTCTTTAAATATATAACCTATTTACTAGGTACTTAAAAGTCTTTTTTTCTGGCCTTACTAATAGCAAATTGATCAACTAAATCCCGAATATCCATTTTGGATGCCATGTTATGTTCGGTAGACAAAATGGAGAGATCATGCAGTCTATGCTGACTTGTAAAGTTTTAAGGTTGCTACTGCGTCTGTTCGCAATTCGCCAGCAATTTTTGAATTTTTCCATAGTGTGTATGGATTTATTTGTTTTTAAAGTTAATTCGTAAACGTAAACAATTAATTGACGTGCGTGTGTTTGTAGCGATTCCCTCTGGAGGGTAGGCGATAAATTGACGAAGATCAAAGGACATGCATTAACACGAATCACTAATTTGCTACAATTCGGACTGATTCCTGATTCATATTTATGCGTGCAGCGTTCATCTATAACGTTCATTTATAATCGGAAATCGTGAATACATGCATCTAGATTGCGCGAATCGCGAATACATACATAAACTGGTGGGCTCTGATTTATAAATATGTAACGAACTGCATCGAACCGAGCGAATGCGAATCGTGCTTTACGAATTGGGAACACACGCATAGTCTGTAACGACCTTTAGAAGTTCGTTTTTCGTATTTCGTATTCCAGTCCAGACCTGGATAATGGATATTATCATTACTATACCGCTAAACTAACTATACAAAACGGCCCTTGTTTTTCAACAAGTTAAAATTGCAAGTTAAAGTTCTGGGAGGGATTACCGATTTAACAGGACATGACACTAAATTTTCAAGTGATAACTGTTACTTACTCAATCCCAATAATATATATTAAAAAACTGTAGTACACACTCACTAAATAGCCATTCAATCAATATTGTTCACTTCAAATAACCAACAGGAAACAACAATCCGAGCTTTACTCGTAGCGTAGCGACGCGACTCACGCGACCGCGTGTTCTCGTAATATGGCAAGAGACTCAAGAGAGGGCGCCAGAAGTAATTTCTGGAATTTGAACAATAGAAATGTACCGTCATATCGATATCGATCATTAAATTTTTGATTCATTTAAATTTTTTTTTTCATTGTCTGCTTTTAGAGAGGGGCCCCTCTTTATGCCTGGGCCCCTAAGCTTCGCTTATATCTGCTTATTTATATCGCCGCCACTGGTTCTTGTCCCCGTCGGTGGCAAGGCTTTTTTGTTTTGTTTACGGTTATATTAGTTTCTTTTTGTTAATTTGGGTTAGTTTTGTTTGGTTGCGCCCCGGAGCGAGCTAAGCGAGCGGAGGGCCATGCGTGAAGAGCTGACAGTACTCTAAAGTGAAGTAATCCACCAAGCGGCTAATATAGCATAGTGCCGTAGGACTGTAAAACCAGACAAGGCGGAGGTACAGGATAATATGGGTGAGGTATGAATAATATCGTGGTGGAGGTTACGCAGGAGGTGTAGAAGCAGGTGGAGGTTACGCAGAAGGTTGGGTTTTACGGTCATGAATGGCTAACGCAAACTGATTAAATTCTCATTTTAGGTACGAAATTTCAATTATGACCTAAAGACATTATTTTATTTTTCTTGCCTTTTATCAGATCTAAAATCAGTTAGTCTGTATTTAAAAAATTAAAACTGCTACAAAAAACTGCTATTTTTGGAATCAGTACAGGGTGTCCCATTTTCGATGATATTACGGGGTATCTCACTTACGAGTAAAGATAGAGAGTTGCGGTTTTCGCGATACTGTGCTACTTTTTTGTGAAAAGAACGATGGTATAAACAAAATTTTCATAGCCCGCTTCGTTTCTGAGATACAGGGCGAAATTGAAAATAATGCATTTTGGGACCCCCCTCGTATCTCCGTTATCCTTTAACATATCGCAAAGCTAAAACATTGCTCTTATACAGTTTTTGACGTAGAATCCAGTGGCGTGATCAGATTTTTGCTGTGAACTGTCAATTTTTAGCTATAAATCAAACTTATGTTTTTTTTAATGGAACACCCTGTATATTTTTCTTTCGTTTGAATGGAAATTTTATAAGCTTTTCAAAAATATATAATACATGATATGTATTTTAAATAATAAGCCTAAAATTCATAATTTCACAAAATGTATCTCTATACGACACTCTTGATGAGTATAGTATAAACATTATCTTTTAAACAACGTTATAAGTATTAGTAGGCAGAGATTATCAGAGCAATAGAATGATCATTTTTTTATTGGCTAGACCTGTCAGTTGCAAAATTTATATTTTCTGTGTAATATTGTATTTTTTACGATGGTTGAAAACGAAAATTATTAATATTTTGAAAAATATGACATGTTAGTCTGCTTTATACAGAGCAATGAAACCTCCCGTGAAGCTTCTCAACTATTATTCAATATGTTTGTTTGAATATTTATTTACCTTTTGACTTATTTGGGTTTATTTTTTATTTAAGTATCATTTTAATTTATGGATATTCTGAAAGAAGACAACCTGGTCATTTAATGTTTTCCGGAATAAAGAGAACATGGAACGTTTATCCGGTCCCTACCAAAAACGTATAATAAGGAAAATCGCGGTAAGGGAGGTAACGTTCCTTGTTCTACCAATTTTTTCCTTTATTCCGGAAAACATTAAAAGATCAGGATGCCTTCTTTCGGAATATCTGTAAATTAAAATGATACTTAAAAAAATAAACCCAAATAAGTCAAAAGGTAAATAAATAGTCAAACAAACTTATTGGAATATAGCTGAGAAGCTTCACGGAAGTTTTCATTGCTCTGTATAAAGCAGACTAACATGTCATATTTTTCAAAATATTGATAATTTTCATTTTGAGCCATCGTAAAAAATACAATATTACACAGAAAATATAAATTTTGCCACTGAAAGGTCTTACCAATAAAAATTACTATTCCATTGTTCTTAATAGTCTCTGCCTGCTAATACTTATACCATTGTTTAAAAGACAATGCTTATACTATACTCATCAAGAGTGTCGTATAGAGACACATTTTGTGAAATTATGGATTTTAGGCTTATTATTTAAAATACATATCATGTATTATATATTTTTATAAAGCTTATAAAATTTCCATTCAAACGAAAGAAAAATATACAGGGTGTTACATAAAAAAAAAACACAAGACTGTCGTATCTAGACACATTTTGTGAAATTATGAATTTTAAGCTTATTATTTAAAATACATATGATGTATTATATATTTTTATAAAGCTTATAACATTTCCAATCAAACGAAAGAAAAATATACAGGGTGTTCCATTTAAAAAAACATAAGTTTGATTTATAGCTAAAAATTGGCAGCTCACAGCAAAAATCTGATCACGCCACTGGATTCTACGTCACAAACTGTATAAGAGCAATTTTTTAGCTTTGCGATATGTTAAAGGATAACGGAGATACGAGGGGGGTCCCAAAATGCATTATTTTCAATTTCGCCCTGTATCTCGGAAACGAAGAGGGCTATGAAAATTTTGTTTATACCATCGTTCTTTTCATAAAAAAGTAGCACAGTATTGCGAAAACCGCAACTCTCTATCTTTACTCGTAAGTGAGATACCCCGTAATATCATCGAAAATGGGACACCCTGTACATCAAAAATATCCAAAATCAGTTCTGGCACCCGGAAAAAAAAATAATTTTGTTGGGCTGGTAATCAATTTATCAACTAACAGGTGAGCGTTTACTCAAAACAAAGGTTATGAATATTTTTATTATAAATATATACGGCCTTGTAATTGGCTTCAATATCCTCAAAACTTAAGACGTATTAGGAATTCGAAACTGAAAGAATCAACTCTCCATATGAATCAGCTGTGAACAATTTTTCATGACTCGTATGAGACAAAATTAGAGCTAGATTTAGAAAAAGTAAAAAATTATGTTCTGTTGATCATTTAGCATACTTTATAAATTAGTTTTCCTAATAGCGTGCATCTGTTACTGAGGGGCCGAGGTAGGCCCACTTTTTCACAATCGGCACAGAGGAATATATTAAGTATTTACTTGCCGATAATGTAACTCCTTTTGAGGTTAGTGCAAAAATTAAATAGCAGAGCATATATCGTGTATGTCAGCCGTATATTTATTATTAACTACTAGATTAAACAAATAACTTCTCTTAGAGGACTGTGCAAAATATTAACTTAAATACATGAGTATAAATCGCCCGAGAATAGGCTCATTTTCAGTTATTCAAAAATAATTTTATTCAAAACACCTTGACGTATTAAGTTGACATGCCAAATATCATATTTTTCTGAGAAGTCTAAATGGGTGAAAATACATAAGAAAGTGCCGCTGGAACATTGTAAAGGCGTGACGTCATAAAATATGAAGGTCGCGTTGGGATATATATTTATCTATGACTCTTATATTTCAAGAACCGCTTAACGGATTGATTTAAAATTTTGAATATGGCTTATTTTTATGAAGTATTTTGGATAGGTAATAGAAATTTGATTTTTTTAAATGAGCCTATTCCAAAAAAGCCACCGAAACATGTAAAAAATAATAATAATTGTCCATTCCGCCGTTACCAAGGAAACAATTGCAGCGTCCTGGATACCAGGTTAAACTGTAAATTGACTTAAGGTAGATTTTATGGCGGCATATCTCTTCAGGGAACGGATTATGATATGTTTGTACAGTTTGCTTTTCACCGAACAGTTACTTTTAATTTCTCTAAAATACAATTTGCTAAAGACGCGGTATAAATAATTAAATGGTTATAGGGATATATGTTAAAACGATCTCAGTAATATCGAGTTTCAGGGATGTGTGATGATAGTGGCTCACTTTATTTCTGCAGACTAATATGAATTCTATATATTGTATGTAATTATATCAACTTAATATTTAGAGAGTTGTCAAATAGCTTTTGAATTATGTAAAATAGTCATTATAGATACTGGAATACTTAATGCACTCACAAAAATACTTAAAGTTGTATATAGTGCTTTTGCAACTTATTATGTTATGCTCAATTTTACTAGTAGGCCCTTGATAGAAGCTTTGTTTCTTATAAAGACAATGACAAGTATTCAAAACATCAAAACGCGGGAAAATGGAAATACACTTAAAACTTGTTCATCCACGGATTTTATAACCTGAAATTTTACCCTTTTAACCAAATGATTACTACCGTATTACCATACTAATTTTATTATGTTTTGACATATTTAAACATTTTTGTGAATATCTAACAGTATTAAAAGATTAAACTTTGTATATTAGACGTGTGATATGCACTTATCTGATTACAACATTTTTATTTGGCTTGTTCTTCATTTTTGTAATATTTCAGGATAATCTACGTTTGTTAAATATCAAAAATAACAATCGCCTAAAACTATTTTTCTCATTTTCAGCCTTTTTTAAACCGGTAGTCCATTAATTTTTATAAGTAAAATAGCATCATTCCAAAAGGCAAACTTTCTATTTAATCGTAGAAAAATTAAAGAATTTTTTAATCCGTTTTTCATTACTACATAATTTTTATATTTCAAGACTATATTTTTTAAATATACTGAGAGGGTCTAAAGTAGGGGCTGGATTTTGATTTTCATGTCAGTTTCCTTCTATCAAGCATTCAGCCCGCATTTGTGAGAACTGTAGTGTAGGTACAATCGCGATTTATTTATGAGCAGTACAAGGTAAAGGGCATATTCATTGCGAAAATGGACTACAAAACTATGGAAAGTTCTGCTGAAATTTTAAAGAAATACTTGCGAGCTTGGTAGGATGCACCATCCAACTCCGCAATAATTCGATACAAAACCTAAAAGATATGTGCGTGTTCGTGTAGGCCATTTTATCGAAAACATTGTTGCTGTGAGGCGAAACGTAGTCGAGCATCCGAAAATTCCAATTCGTCAACGTGGACAGGAATTAAACATTATGCGCTCAATTTTCCACACAGATCATTTGCTGGTAGGATGCTGAATCAACAATTTTTCTAACAAAATTAATTTGCTTTTTCGTAAAATGATGGAGCACTAGGTATAAGGCGTTTCTAAGCCCTTCTAGGTAGGATACAATTGAAAAATGTGTATTATTAGCTTTGGTGTAAGGTATACCTAATTGGATATGACTAATTACCCAAAAGAAAGTTGTAAAAATAGGGTGGGAAACTTGGTTTTAGTATTTGACTACTTGCAAATGTATTCAGAAATATCTTTGTACAAAACCAAAGTACAAAATTGACTTAAATGCTCTACCTCTTATAATGCATGAGATTCTCATACATATGATCCGTTACAAGTTAACTTACCGTCTTATTTCTTCTACTGATTGTCGTTTCATTGATAGACATTTTCTTTCTACTTGAGATAATTGTTTTTCAGCGTTTCGTATATTTTCCAATAGAATATCTTCATTCTTTTTGTATGCTACTATGACAGATTTGGCCTTCTCATATTTTCTGCAAAAAGCTTATATTATGAGATGCAATGCAATTTTATTGCTTATAAGTTCAAATACCTAAAGCCACAAATATTTGAATATTGAATAGGTACTTTTTAAATTCTGAACTAGTGTTTGTTTCTTATTTTTTCGTACGAATAGTCAATTTTCAAGGTGATCAATAGTTTAGTTACAGTGAGGCCAAAAAATAAGGAACACATTCAATATTTAAAATCTGACACATAGTTTAAAAATAAACCATGGAATAAATTTAAGATCCTACAAACGGGTTACTCTTTGGAAGAACTCCTCCACCCCCAATTTGCTTTGGAACGTCGAGTTATTTGTAAACACTTCATGTGTCAGCTAAAAGCAATTATTTTTGAGCTATTGAGGCTTTAAATTTAACAGGCATGAACAATTATGTAGGTAGAAATTAAGTATTATGAGAAATGATTTACTTGTGCATTAAAGCAGTAAAGCACGTCAATATCACGCGTTTGGGGCGTTTTGTTTAATATGAAATATTTATTGAGATGGGGAAATATTGAACTAGAATTAATTTCTGACCCATATCTTCTATGTGTCCCACAAAATTCAAGACATCTGTCAAATAGGTCTCCAGACAGCTCGTGAAGAACTTGCATTTTATATGTGTGTTACTTATTTATATATAATATTTTAAGACATGTTTCTTATGCGATATTAAGGTCTGCTACTATTTAGTTTAGACACTTAAAGAATCAGTTTCATATTAATTTAAAAATAAATTATAAAAAATTAACTACAGGCAAATATTTAAAAACTTTAAACATCTTGTAGAAACCTATAGAAAATAGTAAAACTCCAACTTTGTTTCTATGTTTATGATATTGCATTGGATGATATCGATGTAACGTATCTTCTAATTAGGTCTTTAAAGAATTAAAAAAGCAAAATTATTGGAAAATGAAAGTCTTTGTCAGTTCAGTCTTTTGTGTTAGTTTGGTTTTTGAATAATAACAAATATTGTTGAAATAGGGATAATATGAAAACAAAATCGATATGCCCGGCATAATTTACTACACCATTTATTATTTTATCTGTCAGATTTTAAATATAAGAAACAATTGACTGGTAGACTTTTTAATATATATAAATATTTGGAATTTTACAAGGAATTCAAAATTGTAAAGAACTGGCAGTCGCCCCTTGAAAAATAAGAATTGATTTAGCTGAACTTTTTTGCTACACCTGCATATTATCAAAGATTCATGCGTTTAGAATATTCGAACAACATCAATTCACCCCGAACGATATAAAATATTTCAGATTTTGTATTTATTTTTGTTATCCGTAATAATACTTACTCAAATACGTCAGAAAAAGCCATTTCTGTATTAGTAAAATGTCTAATGGTTCTTTCCGACTCTGCCTTCAGTTTCTCTAAATCATCAGCTTGTTGAACTATATGTTTTTCATATTCTTTAAGTAGGTTCCTAAAATATGCAAAGATTGATAAACTAAAAAATAAAATAATGATGATTGCATTGTCTTTTCATGTGAAATAATGAAATAATTAAAACCTATAGAATAGTTTAAATGCCCTAATCTAATATAAAATGGTTTTTAACCGTGAATTTGATCAAGACGTAATATACATGAACTATTACCTACCAAAAATCAACTAGAAAAAAATAATCTTAAACCATTTATTTTTTCCTTATGGCTATATCAGTATGCTAGTATTTATTGATTAAATTTTCCAAAGTGTGGAGTATAATTCTTGCCATTCTCAAGTTTTAATCATATCCTGGTGATGCTAAACATGGTTAGCGAAACGTGTGTCGAATGTGTAAATTGTTAAATCAATCAGTGTTCGCTGAAAACTTTGAAAATTTTACTATTATTAACATTATTGTCTGTAGCTTATTTCTAGTGGAAAATTTCTATTTCAAATAAAAATTTTCGGCATATTTCTTTTCTAATGTTGTTTATAATTTTGTGATGTCTTTTAAACCCTGTCTTTATTTCTTACATCTGCTCTTAGCTCCTACCCGCCTTATAATTATCTATCTAGTACAATAATGGCCTAAATTTGGTAAACATATATTAGGGGCGAATAAGGGCCACGTTCTATCGACAATGACAATGTTCACCTGAACTTTATATTTGTGTGAGATTGCTCATATGTTCCGGAATAGTCTGTACTTATTTTCAAATTATTACCCTATAATTCCACCAAAAAATAAGCAACATATTTATGTAAAATATATCTCGGGAGCGAACAAAAAATAATATAGCTTGATATAAACCGGTCATCATTTTCGAAAAGCTTTATTCTCCTGAATAGGAAATTTTATTGGCTTTACGGGACCGCAAGTCTGTTTTTTAAGGTTGCTTTGACTTCCTTATACAGAATGGTTAATAAACTAGTCACAAATTTTACACTATTCCAAAAGTAGTGCATTTTTGCCGAGTTTGCAGTTATAAATACCATAATTTCATTGGTTTTTTTTTAACCAATACTTGAAAAAAATAAAACAGGATCAAAAAATCTCATTTTACATAAGAAAATGGGAATTAAGAAATACCGTAAGTTAAGGAGCACAGTCGCTAATTATTATTATTATTATTATTATTATTATTATTATTATTATTATTATTATTATTATTATTATTGTTATAAATTTGTACCTTATTTCAATATTTTTAGTTCAACATGTTACATAATGGTCTAACAATAATTAGGTTTAGGAGGCTAAAAAAAAATTAGTCCTCTCTGGACTATGTTTGATTTTGGTCGAATTTGGTGCTATCCATTGGCTCCATTCTTACTTTGAACACAATATCTAAGCACTCGCCCTATATAATGCATTTGTTTCAGTTACTTTTATTCAGCAAAGTGAATACAATTTAGAAGTTTTTGCATAAGTTCTGAATGAAATTACGGTAGGCATTTATAGCTACAAACTCGGCAAAAATGCACTACTTTTGACATAACTCCCAACATACAATTAAAAATGGGTCGACGCAGACGGCCGTCGATAATAGTCCAGGTGTGACATCTTGGTGGCCAAAAAAAAAAATAATCCTCTCTTTTGATGGTTTGGGGTATGTTTGATTTTTCTGTGAACTAGTTTATTAATCATCCTGTATAAGATAGTTATAGTAACCTTTAAAAATAAGCTTCCAGTCCAAGCCATTAAATTTTCCTATTCTGGGTAAGAAAGCTTTCGAAAATCGGACGGAAACTAAGAAGTTAGAGGCATTGTACTTTTGAAAAAAAGCAGGGTGGCTAAGTTAATTTATTGACCGATCTTTTTTGGCGTTTAGGCGAAATTTTAATTTATCATAGGGATATTTATTTTGCTATATAATAGTTAATTAACATGTTTTCGTTTTTATTAGTTTTTATTTTGCCTCTACAGATAAAAAATTAAACTTACTTGTACTTTGAAACGATGTCGCTATCAACTTCTTTATGCGTTTTAATTTTTCTAATGGGTTCTAAGTCCTGTCGTAATAAATCAGTCTTACATTTTAATTCTTCGTTCGTATTTTTATTTTCGTTGCATAATGGCAGATTGGAACGATTGTTTTTAACTTTCGAACGTGTTATTTTTTGATCCTGTTCCGCATGCGACTTGGTTTGTTCAATTCTTATGCAGGAACGAACGTCTATTTTATTCTTTAATTTCCCGTCTTCTGTGTAGTTTTCCGAATCTGTGACGGACCTGTTTTTATTGTCTTGCTGCATTTTGTACTGTCTTTGAACCATGTCAAACTCTTCTGACGCTTGTTCTATTTTATCGTTCAGTTTGATCTTCAAAATTTTGTCAGTTGTTTTGATAGCTACTTCCTCGCCCTTATTTGTCGGAGTTCGTTTACTAGTTTCACTTATATAATCATCATTAACAATATCTGCATTGCCTCCAGTATTCCTATCCTGAGAGATGTCATATGGGGAAATCCCAGACTTATTTACTACAGCAGATAGTCCTGTATCTTCTGTACATACTGAGTTAAGACAATCACCTGGTTTTCCAGTATTATCTACCTTTTCGCTAACAGAAATTCTAGCTATTTGAATACGTTCTTGAACTGGTTTGCAAACTAATTCAGACTGGGCGGATTCCGATATTATTGGAGCTTTATCGCTCACCAACAAGGTACGTTCTACTTCTGTACTTGATTCTGATTCCATATGCTCTTCGAATTCAAGGTTCTTGTTTGTGGAACCTTGTGCTTTTCGTTTCTTTTCATTTGCTATAATTAGATTTTTATCCTGATTTTCTTCAACAAAAAGGCCTTTGGATTTAAGCTCAACAGTTTCTCTACATTGTCTTTCTAGATTTTCAAATTCTTGAGTATCTTGTCTATTAAAAACTCTATTAGTTTGTTCAGGGGAAGTAGTATCATTTGTTGCAATTATTTTTTGTATTGCAAAAGTACGTTCTTCGTCATTATCTGATTTAAGTTGATTTTCATTACAACTTTTTGTATCTTTATACTCTGACGGTTTAACTTTTGATTTAAATTCGTGAGATTGTTCAGTATCTTCAGATTCACGATACTTGGTGAGCTCTTCATTTTTGTCTTCTTTTCCATGACTATTATCCTCGACACTTTCTTCATATTGTTTTTCCATAATTTCAAATTCACGCGTATCTTGTCTATTAAATATTGTATTGTTTTCTAAACTAACGTCTTGTTTTTGGTTGAAGATATTTATTTCTGATTGTCGATGTTCTTTATTAGTCTCACTTTCGGATACTAACTCTGCAAGAATCTGTTCTATTCTCAATATATTACTAGTATCAATGTTTTCCGTAAATTGCCGCTCTAAATTTTCAAATTCTTGAGTATCTTGTCTTTCAGTTTTGCTGCATTTTTCTATTGTTTCATCTTTCAACTCACTTCTGACTTCACTAATGTCGACTACTAATTCTCCAAGAGTTCCTTCTGCTCTAACATTACTTTTTAAATTTGCTTCACACAGGCTCTCAGAATTTGGGAAATCTTCGACATATTTCGTGTCTAATATTGTGTCGCTTTGTTTTATTTCTGTCTTGCATTCATTACCATCACTACCTGCTATTAATTTGTTTGATTGTTCTAACGCGGATTTCGGATCAATATTACCTTTAAATTCTTTTTTCATATTTGCAAATTCTTGGATATCGTGCTTCTCAAATATTGTTTGGTTTTGTTTTTCTACTACTTTCTCTTTCAGTTCCTCTTTAATTACGTTATTGTTTTCTGCTATATCTTGGACGGTTTTTACTGCTTTAGCGTCATTTTCTAAACTAGCATCATCTTTTATATTTTCTTGAAACTGTTTTTCTAAATTTTCAAACTCTTGTGTATCTTGCCTCTCAAGTACTATGTTACATTTATCTTCTACTGCTTTCTCACTACTGTTGATGTTCGTTTGGTTTGTTGCACCTTCAGTTATGTTAATTTTTATCTCATAATCTTTGTTAGTTTCTTGTTGTATATATTTCTCAGTGTGGCTGACTGGTGCAGTTACCCCTATTATATTAGATTTAGCTTGCTTTTGTTCTACCATAACAGGCATTTTTTCTGTTCGGGAATTAGAACCATTTTCTGAATTTTCTTCAAATTGTTTTTTCATATTTTCGAGTTCACTTAGACATTGTCTCTCTAATTCTGTGTTGCGTTGTTCTATTACAGTCTCAGTCCGATTAATGCCAATCCGGTTTACTACCAACTCATTTTGATTTGTATCTATTTCAGTTGGTTTTAATATTAAGATCTCTGAAGGTTTAGATCCATATTCTTTAATTTCCGGACCATTTTGATCTTTACCACTATTAATGTCTGCTGTTAATTTCTCTTCAACGTTTTGTACCTCTTGCCTTTCAACCGCTCTGTTACATTCTCGCTTTATGGATGTCTCAATATGTTCTTCCTTTTTAATTTCAGGATCATGTTGGTCAATTTCACTGTTATTGTCTGCTATTAATTTCTCTTTTACCTCTTGTTCATGCCTTTCAAATGCTCTATTACATTCTCGCTTGATAGATGTCTGAGTATGCTCTTCGTCCCTTTTAATTTCTGGGCCATTTTGGTCTTTGCTACTGTGACTGTTTGCTGTTACAACCTTTTGCACGTCTTGCTTTTCAAATGCCTTATTACATTCTGGCTTTATGGACGTCTTAGTATGTTCTTCGTCTTTTTTAATTTTTCGGCCAGTTTGGTCTTTGCGACTGTTATTGTCTTTTGTTAATTTCACTTCAACCTCTTGTACGTCTTCTCTTTCAAATGCCCTATTACATTCTCGCTTTATGGATATCTCAATATGTTCTTCGTCTTTTTTAATTTCCGAGCCATTTTGGTCTTTGCAACTGTTATTATCGTCTGTTAATTTCTCTTCAACCTTTTGTACGTCTTGCCTTTCAAATACTCTATTACATTCTCGCTTTATGGATGTCTCAGTATGTTCTTCGTCTTTTTTAATTTTCGAGCCATTTTGGTTTTTGCGACTGTTATTGTCTTCTGTTAATTTCTCTTCAACCTCTTGTACGTCTTGGCTTTCAAATGCTTTGTTACATTCTCGCTTTATGGGTGTGTCAGTATGTTCTTCGCCTTTTTTATTTTCTGGACCATTTTGCTCGTTGTCACTGTTAATGTCTGCTGATACGTCTTCCCTTTTAAATGCGCTATTACATTCTCTCTTTACGGGTGTCTCAGTATGTTTAATGCACTTTCCCTTTTCTAAAACTCCTGCATCTTGCGATTGCTTATTTCTAACTGGTTTTGAATTCAATATTTCCTGAACTTCAGATTCAAATTTTCTTTGCATTTCTATTTTTGACATAGAAGGTTCTTTTTTACCGCTGTTGCTCTCTCTTATCAACTCTGGAGAAATTGAATCTTCCTTAACTTTTGAACCATTTTCTAATTTGTCTTTGAATTGTTTTTCTAGATTTGTAGGCTTTTCAGAGTCTTTTTTCTGAAATTCGTTACTACAATCTTGCTCCAGTGCTTCAGTATATTTGATATCTCCAGTTCTTGTATTCTCATTTACGTTGTCTATTAACTCTTGTTGATTAGCTTCTATTGTAATTACTTTTTTATTTAAGGTGTTTAAGTCTTCAGGCTGTTGTTTTTCTATCTTTATGCTTGACTTCTTTAGTTCAGTTTCGTCACTAGTGCCATTTGCATCTAACTCTTTAAGAATTTTTCCTGTATCGAATTTGAAAAGTCCTTCAATACTGTCTTTACATTGGTTTGCTAGATTTTCAATATGTTTAAATGGAACTGAATGGGTTGAATTCAGCATATCTTGTGTATATTTAGATTTTTGTTCTGGTTCCCTGTCAGTTTCTAACTGTTTTAGTTCTCTTTCACAACTGTCTGATACTTCGTCGGTTCTAAGTTTTTTAGCATTTTTATCGGCTTCATTACGTTTTCTTTTTTGGTTTTCGACTTCTTGTATTACACACACTGTGTTACTAGCTAGTTCTGTTGTATATTCAATATTATTAATATCTTTTTGATATATCTGATTTTCTACTGTATTAACGGTAACACTTTTTTTCAAGCAGTTCTGTTTTGCTTCTACTTCATTTTTATTTCTATCCTTTGCTTGCTCTAGTTTGCTAATTTTGTCCGTATTTACATTCAAAACATCAGAAATTGATTCATTTTCACTGGCAATCGGCAGGCCAGAATTGTTAGTTGAAATTAGATCAAAATCATATACTGGATCGTTAATAGCGAAAGTCTGATTTACACTTCGAATTAATATTTCCAGAGCACTATTATTTTCTGTTTTATGTTCACCTGAAATTAAACTAGTTGATCTATCAGCTATGTTGTTAATTTTTGCTTCATTTTGTGTCTTTGAATGCAGTTCATCTAAGATAGGAGGGCGTATACTACACTTGACTCCAGAATCAAAGAGAATGTCGCTTAAAGACACCGGTTTAGTTTGACTGAAGGTATTTTCATTGAATTCACTTTTACTATCGATAGCACAGATCTTGTCATCATTAATTTTGATATTAGAATTAATCATTACTGAACCTAAATTCTCTAAAGAATCGGTTACAGTTTGACTTAATGACTCATGCTTTTCAGATTCTTGATTAATGAATGTAGCCTCTAATAAAGGCTCAGTACTAGCATGTTGAAGAATTTCAATACTATCAACCAGTTCATGTGCCAGTGGTACATCTCGACAATTGCAATCCCCTCTAAGTAACTCCAAGCTATCAACCATACTATTATTTAATGAATCTGGTTCGGTAACGTTTGAACTATGTGAAATCACCTTTTTATTCATCGATTCAGCAAATACTCGGTTTTTAGAGTTAAGGGTTTTAAAATCTGCGCCGTCCTTTTGTTGATCATTTTCACTGCCAGTTCCACCCAATATGATATTAGATGAATGATATGTTTTTGCTCTTTGCCCATTATGGTTATCTGAAATAAATAAAATAATATTGCATTTAAATAAAAAGTCTAAATCGTAGCTAAATGTAAAAAAAAAATTGCATTGCTTTCTTTACTGAAAATATATCTCAATCAGCCACATATAGCTGATTTCTTATTTGTGTATCTATATTATATGACATTACAGAGTTCGAAATAAAACAAATCTAAATACGACAGTGATGAACTTTCGTACTTCGTTTCAAAAAAAACATTTTAATAGCGTTGTTTTTATCTGAAACGAAATAATATTAAAATCGTTTTGATGAGCTTTGTTACATTTAGAATGATACTATTACTATTTTGTTAGAATGCAATACCGACCAGCTTTTTCTTATAATTACCTGATGAGTAATTTCATTGTTTTACGAATGTTCTTATATACTTTCAATTATTAAGTAATTATGTTTCAAAGTATTACCTTGTAGATTCGGAGTAGACACTGACACCTCATTAGATATTTCATTCGAAGCAAGGTTATTTATTGTTATGGGGTTTGTCTCAGCATCTTGGAAGGAATCTTCTTCATCATGAGAAGATGCAGGACTGAAAACACATTAACAATTAATAATTTAAACTACATTTTGATTGCCATAGCACATTTTAACAGACAAATTCATGGTCTCTACATTGTTAACAGCAACATAAAGTTCGAGACTCCGAAGAAATACACTCCCCCTTCAGTTGATGTATAAAAAGTGTTAGAGTCCCTTTAAATCTGGGGCGGCGAGTATGGAATCTAAGCCAAACGATGCATATTAAATAGAAAAGAAAAGTGCATTGAAGCAGTTTATTGACCGTTATTTTATCAACAATTCTTCAATATATAGAAAAAAATATATATTTTGAAATTTTTGGGGTTGACGGCTGCGATTGTAATGGTTCCTTTCCTTCTAAATCGCTGTGTTCGTCTGAAAAAGATGATTCGTCATCGCTACTTGGTGATCCCACTGTGATGATTAAATCTTCTAATACTTTTTTTCTGTAGGCTTATTAGCTTCATATAATTTAAATTTTCTTCATGGGATCAAGAATTGTTCATCTGAAGCTAAGAGAATATATGAGATTTTGTAGAGTATTTAGTTGGTACTTATCATATACATGAGAATGATTATTATCCAGTGAGAAAGATTATTATCCAATACCACGACTATTTCTGTATGAATGTTAGGTAGAAGCTTCCTCATAAGCCATTTTTGTGAAATTATCCCTATTAAGTCTCCAGTTAGTTTCGAGCGAAAACCTAAAACGACACCTGGAACAAAGCCAGCTTTTGAACTAGCATGCATCACAAATTAATAGCTGGCTGTTAGATCGGTTTCCGTGAATAACACCAGTCAGATTTTCGCTTTGCTGCCTATGTCTCGTCTATATACACAATATATTGCCTGTATTGCCTTTTAGTTGAATACTTGCTCTTTCAGTGAGCAATTTTCGTTTATTTTGACACTTGTGCCAACTAAATCCCCTTGATCGTAGAATCGGATTTAAGGATTTATACCCGTACGAACAATCTATTTGGTCCTTTATAGAGATAAGTAGTGTTTTGCAGGTTGTTCGCCGAATTACGGGAAAATCGACATCATCTATTTTATCTTTATATGATAATCACGGTCTTTTCTTGTCAGGAAATATAGAAGGTGAGGAAGGATTTGAGCCCTCACTATGTTCTTTCCAATTTATTTAATACTATTTCCAGAAAGAGTGCTGTAAAATGCAACCGCTCCGTTTGATGTTCCATGGGAATATCTAAATATTTATTTTCTGCTTCTCTATCCCAAGCATCAATGACGTGGGCAATTATCTCACACATCTGGGGTGCCGCACCGAAGTACACCTTAAAGCTACTGGATTCCATTTAGAAGAGAGCTGTATGTCTCCTCTGCGACCCGAAGTGGACTCAGGAACTGGATAGTCTGGAACATCGCAGACATGTGGCCGTGATATCCCTGTTTTACAGATATTTTCACAGCAGATGTTTCCAGGATTTGGCCGGCCTCATCCCTCCCCCAGCAAGATCTGTCAGGGAGTCACGACAGACGGCACGAGCGCACCCGTTCGTTGTACAACTGGAAACACCTAGAACATCGCTTCACAAGAACTTCTTTGTTTGGCGCAAAGTAGCAAGTACCCTTAACATTTCCTGCTATCACTACTAGAATCTCACAAGTAATATCCAGTTATCCAAATAAACATTGCACTAAGCTCGGTAGTAAGGTTTCCTAAATACTAGAAATATTTGTAAGTTTGGGTAAGCTAACTTGAGTTAAGCTTAACTTAACTTAAGCCATTGTAAAAAATATTCAATTTTGTAGAAAATCTTATATGGCGCTCTCTGGCTTTATTTTTATTTTAGTATACATACAGTAGGGTCCCGATATAGTGAACTAATTATTAATGAACGGCTTTATCACGCCGAGGTCATTCACTGCTTAGAATGCAGATAAAATATACAACATGAATACCTACAACGTGTTTATTACTGAATAACTCCTAGCAGATCAGCGGAGTTTTCAGCAAATGTTTACTGTTTCTACCGTGCAAGCTCCTAGGTGATATAATATTATGAGAAATTACCTTTCGGGATGAACGGAGTCGACTTCCACGAAGACAGAGGATCTGGACTTTACGTCTGCAGATTGAGCTGAAAAAATGATGTGTTTAGTCTATATGAGGTTAATTTTAAGGTCGTTAAGTTAATCACAAAGGTGTGATTATTTTATGTCAGAGGTTTCTTAATATTTCGTTAGCGCCTTTTATTGATACAAATAGTATCGGTGCTTCTTTATTTTTCAAGATAGTTTTTTCATTTGAAGGTCAGCTTAGGATCGAATCAAATTTACTAATTTGGCGCCATATTTTAGTGCTTTAAAAGACTTCGTCAGAGTACTGTTTATTTGGTTTTGGAGATATCCAAATTTTTATTTCAAGTTCATTCCTCAAGCTGGGATCCAGTCCATTTTAGTGCCATTTTTGTATTGTCTTTGTTATTGCTTCAAAATTGTTTCGCCAGTAATTCGTTGGTTTTGGCTTGAGGTATTTAATCGTCTCAAAAACCAAAGAACTACTAACGAAACAGATTGATGACTAACCTTGAAATAAAAATTATCATAAGTCTAGGGGCTGATTTTGAAATTTTAAATGTATGTGTCAAGAACCAAAGAAGCACTGACGAAACTTTTTTAAATACTAACGAAAATTATCTGAAATTTAAAAAAAATTAGTGCTTGTGGATCCCACACCACTTCATCCGCACAAAAAAGAAACGGAGAATGGCCTACATACCTGCATAGTGTATTAGGTACGGGCACATCGCACGCTTGTTGACAAGCTTTAAACTATATAAATTATATCATGTTGGTATGTGGCCAGGGATGGGTAATGACGCGTCGAAAATTAATTTTCGACGTTGGTGTCGAAAAAGCGGTCGAATATGTCAAATATTGTCGAATATTGTCGAAAATGTCGAATATTTTATTCCCCCATGGACTAACATACCTTTTAAAAATACGTTCTCAAAGGTTTTCCAGTGTATCTAAATACTTTTTCTAAATGGTTATTTGTTCACGATCACGACAGATTCACGAAAAAAATTAAAACAAAGACGCCTTTTTCCATTTTGTTTAAATACATTTGGCAATATTATACCATATTTTACTGAACGATCCTGCGACGGCAACGATGCAACGATCGAGGCACGCATACGGGGAATCCCCTCAAATTGAACGGGAGTTCGGCCGACGGGCGGTGATTTCCAGCCTGGTTATTTGATTTTAAACAAAGAATTGCTGATATTTAATTGTATTAGATTAGTGTAGTGTGTACGTGTACCGTGTACTGTAAGTCTATATAGATAATTGGAATAGCGTATCGGAATTGATATAAAAAATATATTCAATGGCTGGGCGACCTCAACATACACTTTGGAAAGAATATGGTTTTGATTTGATTAAAATTCAGGGGAAATGTGCAGCTTTATGCAGCTACTGTGACAAAACTGTAAAAAATACAGGCAAGAAAAGACTACTGAGCCATAGAAATGTTTGTCAACAGAATACACAATCGAAGAGTAAGTAAAAATAAAATGTACTACTATTTTTTCTTGGTATGTCGAAAATGTCGCTTCATCGGTGAGGCGCTGTTGTCGTTGGCAAACTGATTTGGCACGTTTTAATAGCTACATATTCACAGCGCTTTTAAACTGGCATTCTATTCTATAATAATAAACTAATGCTTATGTGCCAAATTTTAGTAGGATATAAAAAATAAGGGTAGAAAGTATGGATGGAAATTTCGGGGACCGTCGACATAAAGGATAGTGACTTTTGCAAAAAAAAATTATTCATAAGAAACTACGCATTTTAACTAGTAAATTGAAAGAATAAAAATTGCGGTAAATGCCCTTTTGTAAGAATTATTTCAATCAATCGATTTACAATCGACTAAAATCGACTTCTCTATTCTCTTTAGCCTTTTTTAATTTTTGTTTTTGAGTAGGTAGGTACTCAGATTTCATTTTTTGAATGCTTTTGGCGTTTTGGTGAAGAACGAAAGGTAAAAGCTTAAGAGGAAAGCGGAAAATTTTTAATATTTTGCAAAAAATAGTGCAATAAGTATATAATTTTATTAAATGGAAAAATGGTTTTTTAAAGCTGAAAAAATATTTTTTTTAATTTAAAATTTTGATGTGGAGAGCGGAGAGACTGATTCCAATTGCATATTGCGACAAATTTTTTGCTATGTATAGTCTTTCTGTTTTTAGTAAACCAGAAAACCTTGCAAAAGGCAGTTGTGGAAATCCGACTCAGACGATGAAGATGATCAGCCTTTGTCAAAATTTTTAAAAAGAAATGAAAATAGCAATTTAGGTAAAATTCCTAATAACAATGATCTAACATCTGGAAATGTAAATATTGATTTATAGTTATTACTATACGATAACGGAGACTATAACTATTTGGTTATAGGAAAACCAAATTAAAATTTCCAAATATTATTTTTGACTGTCGAATATGTCGAAAATTAATGGTGTCAAAAAATAATTTTCGACGCGTCGAAAAAGGCGTCGAATATGTCAAATTTTTGACGTACCCAACCCTGTATGTGGCTCGGTCTCTCTCATTATAGTGGCGCTCGCGCAAAATGAACTTTTCTTTATTCTTATTTTATTCTTTAGGAAGTCTGCATCGGATTAATGGTGGGTGATAAATAGGCATTATGACAAAAAGTCTGTAATTATTTATATTGAAGTGAAAATTTCTTTAGCGCCGTTGGGTGTGATTTGAGACTTGACGAAACCAATGAAAGGGAAACAGCGACACCAGTAAATATATATGGATCTATAGGATGTAGCCTGAGAGAGAATGAGATGAGATAATAGGTATATAACACAGTATACGCATATTAACGGATCCTAAACGATATAGCAATGAAGTAAAAATGCTGTGATGTGATTGGTGTTCTGAAGGTGAGGGGGTGTCACAATTTTTACCGTCTATTTTCAGTTTAAAGCACATACTTGGGTGATATGATTGGTAAAACAAAATGATGGTTTGCATTAATAATCTTATGTAGATGGAGCCAAGGTTAGTTTAAGTTAATTAAACAGTAGTGTATGTGTGACTTTACGGCCCTGTGAATTGCTTTCAACAGGTCTGTTAGAGCAGCGGTCAGACCTTCTGCTTCTGATACGAACGGCTCGGGTTCGATTCCCGTCGGTGGCAAGGCATGTTTTTTTTTTTTATTAAAGTGATCACGTCTTTAATTTTATCTAGTTTTTAATATAGCTCTTCTGAAGTTTTCACGTCTGTCTTGCGGTTTTAAGCACACACCTTTATTTATAAAAACTACCCCTAATAAAAACTAAAGGAACTTTTATTTAATTTAATTCCTTATGTCTATACCAACGCTATATATCTCTCTCACCTTTCGATCGTACCGGCATATTACATATTTCGTAACGTTTCCGTAACGCTTTTGCCGTGTCGCACATTTGGTAACGTTTCCGTAAGGCATTCACCCGCTTACCCTCTAGATCCAGTGCGCCTAAAGAAGTTTCACTTCAAAAAATGGAAGTAAATACTCGAAAATCAAAAAAGGACCAGCGAATTTGAAGCGCCAACAAACAATATTTTAAAAGAAGAAAACCGTAATTTTGGCACGAAACCATATGGATCTATTAATCTTTATTAATTTTTTGAAACTACGTTACCTATATCATATTGAGGTCAATAATTGTGCAAATACTAACCTATGTTGGTATCTGTTTTTCCTCCGTCTTGATGTTTGGTTTCATCCTAAAATAAAAGGAAGCAGATAAAACTGATAAAAATTTTATTTATTTAGCATACTGTGCTAGTGCCAGTAATCAGACACCTGGGAATGTTGTCTGAAAAGAGGATTTTTTTTTTGAACATAAGTATATTGTATCAGCTAATAAAAGATGTAATAACATTACTGTACTTTTAGGATACCTAATGTTACTTATGAAACTAATAGTAAGTAACTAGAAAATGTCAGCCTGAAACTATTATGTTGAAAAATCTCAGTCTTAAAACAGAAAAATGCCCAGAGGGAATGCCAGTGTTCCTCTGTGTAAAATATAGCATTTCCCCCAATGGTTTAAAATTGATTCTACTTAAGCCTCAGCATAATAAGTAGATGCATCTATGATGGAGAACTACCAATCCTATATGTATGGTGTACTCAAATTTTCATTGGAAACGCATGCGTCTGTGATTTCATTAATCAAATCGTAAACGGGTTTGCATATAGAAATCTATTTCATGGATGCAAGTATCCCTGAACTCATTTATTTTTATCTATTTTTTTCTCATAAACTCATACTCTTGCGGATACTTTTCATATGAGATTTAATAATCCCCGAATCGTTATACTTTTATTTCGTTATGGCTTATCCAGGTTTGTTTAAATTCAAATACAAAAAGCTTGTAAAAAATAGTTTCCATTCATAAGAAATAGATTAATTTTATTATCCATTTAAAATTTTCGAGTTTAAAGATATTTTTATAAACTCTAAACAAGAAAAATAGTCTTGCCCGTACGTCTTTGCCATAATGTATGTTAAGGCTTTCGCGTAAAATTCGCCGCGTGGCTACGTCACGACAGAGCAGGTGTATGTGAAAAAATCCGGTTGATGTAACCATCCTCGTCTAGTTTATAATTCTTGAGTTACATCAGCAAAACTGGGCGACGCATGACGGGAAAGCTGGCGCGTTTAAGATCCAGGCGTAGCCGACTATATCAAAATCGGCCTCTCCTATTGGTCGATCCGTATGGCCCTCCGCTCGCTACGGGGGCTCAAGAAAAGGAAACTAACCGGGCGCTAACCCAATCTAACCAAAGAGATACCCAAAATCAAGAAAAAAACTGTTTAGAAACATAATCTTTAAAAAATAATAAAAAAAGCTGCGGGGTTCGAACCCGTGTTTTCCGGGTGAGACCCAACGATCTAAACCTCTACATCACGAGAGCTCTTGCGAGAAATTGATTGCATCACGAAGACATATTGTAATACGAGATGGATCGACCAATAGGAGAGGCCGATTTTGATATAGTCGGCTACGCCTGTAAAGGATCTTTAGAGCCACGACACACACAGCGGTTTTTGCCGAATCGGCTCCCGAGTCGGCGGCCATGACAGACACATCTGTTTTTGTCGCGGCGCGGCGCATGCATCAGATGACGTGCCGAGGCGACTAACAAGCAGCGCCTCGTCAATCGCGGCCGTGTGTGTTTTTCCCCATTTGCAAAGTATATTATAAGCGCCGAGTCAGCGTCCGGGTCGGTAACCGATTCGGCAAAAACCGCTGTGTGTGTCATGGCTCTTAAATGCAAAGTTGGCACCTGTTCGGATTTTTTTCTCACTTTTCCTCCAACGGTTACCTTAGGGTTTCACGCTTAATTCGGAAAAGCAGGTCCAAATATGAATTAAAATATCTTATTAAATTAAACTCAGGTTTCGAGATAACTTTGAGTTTAATATTGTTTATTAAAACAGCTTGTAACAGATAAAATGTAATGGCAAAAAACAAATGAATCTAGGGAACCTACTAACTTTTATTTACGTCTAGGTATACCAATTTTGAGCCTTCGCGTATGTGTACCACCGATCTCCATATATGGATAAGCACAAACCGTCTGCATGCGACGAAAAAACGTACCGATCATGGGGAAAAAAGCCGGGTTCTGCGTCGGACAGAATTGAAAATAGGATAATTTTACTCATGCGCACAAACACCGAGAAGCGACAGAACGAAATCAGCTCATAAAGCTTTTACAGTTCGGTAATCAAAAATATTATCAAATTTCTCTGACCTTGCTTGTTGCTTGCGCTTGAAATAATTATTTTTTCTGTGTTTGCCGTAATGGGTTTCGGCGTTTCGTTTCGTTCACTTATTGAAGTACGTATGTGCGTCTGAGTGGTTTATATTATCGTTTTCGTTGAAAATAACTAATTTACTCCTGGACATCTAGTTTGGTTTATTATTATAATAGTTCGTTATTAGTGTATTTTGTTAGTGTATAAGTTGGTGTAGACGTTAGGAATATGATTTAAAGACAAAATACCTTAAAAGACAATGGCGTCAACTGCCAAGGTCAAAGAAAATACTCAGCGGTGTTTGATTTGGTGTTGCCAAAATAAGGGTAGAATACCAGGGATTTCTTATTTTAGGTAAGTATCATTTTCTTTTAAGGATAACTGCAGCATTACATACAAAATATGGGAATAATATCTTAAAAAGGGTTTATTTACTGTCACGATGCATAAATAGCAGTGAGTTTATTCAGTTTTATCATTTTGTATTAAAAGAGTCTTCTTATAGGTAGGATGGATTTTAATTTACTTTCTTGAGGAGCTTTGATGCTCTAAACAGTTTTTTTTAGATCCTTAAATGGGTAATTGTTCCCCATACTTGTTTCTGCTATTTTAAAAGATTTTTAAAAATTGTTTTACATACTACATATATGGGTTCAATAATATAGAAATGATCCGTGGCGAGAGCTTTAATTTTTTTTCCAATATTTACCCCCTTCTTTTAAAAATTTAGGACAGAAAAGTGTAGTGAGTGACGTAAAGTACAATTTGTATGTCTTTTCTATCTGTAAAGGTAAAGAAAAAATAAAAGACGGGAGTAAAAATTGGAAAAAAAATGTTAAAGCTTCCCCCACGGATTATTTCTATGTTGAACCTATAGAACAGTCTGTAAAATATTTTTAAAAAAATCTATTAAAATAGCAGAAACAGTTATACGGAACAATGAGGAAGTTTCATCAATTTTTCGATAGCCCATGAAAACTAAGTGGACACGTGTTTTTTCTTTTTTTCATAAGGCGAAAAATGAGGCAGATACGCCTTGAAATGTGCTTACCATGCATAGTATATCTATATATACAAAACTAAAAACTGGCATAGCTCTCGTAATATTCATATTTAGTGGAAATAAAAAAATACTTATCGATTTTTTTTCACTGTTGTAATAAAAAATAATCAGTTTAATTTCTTAGGAATCTTCCTAATTACTCTTAAATGTCTTAAGGCTTTCATGAGCATTTAGACATGTGTATAGTCTTAAGAATTTTGTATCTTGGTACATACTACCTACATATTTTGTATTATTGGCTTTTTCCAAATAGACTACTACTACTACTACCTAATGTAAGTTAATGTAAATAAAACGTTTATCTCATGATATTTAGTTTTAATGAACCTTTCTTTGCCCCAAAGTTATTTTAGCTATTCAATGCAACAAAAATTCATATTTTAAAAACTAAAAAAAGGTGTATTTCTTGCCTACAGATTGTGGTATGTAATGTGTGAATGCAAAATACTTTAACATTACAAAATCTCTTTTAAAAGTAGTACCTATTCAAGACTAACTTAAAGAGAAAGTAAAATTTAAGGCAAACGCATATAAAAAGGGTTTTATTAGGAGGTGCTTCCATTTTTTAATATTTTTGAATCAAAGGGATGATTTTAAAAAATATATATATTTGAAAATTTACAAGTTTCAGTGCTGCGCCTGTGTTACACCAGATTTTACAGTATAAATCATTCAAATTTTCTTGGTCATAAAATCATTTTGGGCAAACTAGTTAATATTTTTAACAAAAAAAAATGCATGCCACACATAAAGAATGTAAAAATTAGGTAGATACCAAAATATTTGGTAGTATTTTTTTTGCATACCTATCAATGGTTTATTCCTTAAACATAATTATATACTTACTGTCGTATTGTTACATTTTTAATTGGTTTTTGTGTCGCCCAGGGACGAGGAAAGAAATAGCTTTTATTTTTTTTTTCTCCAAAACAAAGCAAGATTCGGAAAAAATAGCAAAAGTTGTATATTTTATCGGTTGGTCTATTCTATTTCTTTTAAAAACCAATGGCTTGCAATTTTTGTGTTAAATATATCATCTATCAACTTGCTTTTAAATTTTTGGTAATATATACAACGGCAAAAATATTTTTCCAAATTCTTGAAATCCGGACCTGTCGCTTATTCGCGGCCATGCGGTGATGAAGCACGTGGAATCGATCGATAACCTGCTAATTGAAACTGCGCAGTCTCAGATTTACCTTCTTTTGTTTACATCTGAAGGCGCATGAATCAGTATGATTTGGATCGCTTTGTGCTTATCCATATATGGAGATCGGTGATGTGTACCGGGTGTTTCACCATAAATGAACCCCCCCCTTTAACTTTCTCAACTGACATTTTAGAAAAAAACGTTCAATACAAAAAATAAGTGAAGTTTTATATGGCATAGCACTGTTGTATACAGGGTGTCCTATAAATGCGGGATTAAACAAAGTTATATTTTTTTAAATGGAACACCTTATATACTATTGCATATTTCGATTTTGCGGAAAATTCTAGACATGTTTCATAAATAATGTCCTATACCTATCTGATACTGTTTTTGAAATATTGACAGTTGAAAATCAACAATTTACAAGTTTGACAGCCTGTAAAATCTAAACGGCTAAAGATAGAGCAAAATGGTGTGCACTTTCCTATCTTGATTTTTCATAAGCTATCGTTTGACACTAATTTTAGATTTAAGCAGAGGTTAAATTTAACCGGAATTTCTTAACCTCTGGTTAAATAAAAAATTGGTGTCAAACGATAGCTTATGAAAAACCAGGATAGGAAAGAGCAAACCATTTTGCTCTATCTTTAGCCGTTTAGATTTTTCAGGTTGTCAAACTTGGTAAATGGTCGATTTTCAACTGTCAATTTTTCAAAAACAGTAACAGATAGGAATAGAACATTATTTATGAAATATGTCTAGAGTTCTCCGCAAAATCCAAATATGCAATAATATATAGGGTGTTCCATTTAAAAAAATAAAACTTTGTTTAATCCCGTATTTATGGGGCACCCTGTATACAACAGTGTTATGCCATAAAAAAATCCACTTTATTTTTTGTATTGAACGTTTTCAACGTTCCATTTATAGTGAAACACCCGGTACTTGCTAATTCATACATTTTTCGAAGTTGTTTTTTCTGGATTTTGGGCATGCCTAGGGTTAGTTTTTGTTTGGCTGCGCCCCCGGAACAAGCGGAGGGCCATGCGTGAAGTGAAATTTTGGAACGATAACACTGCGCTGCGGCCAAATGCGCAGGTCCGAAGGTCGAAAATTTGGTGTACGTAGACGTGAGTCTAACTTTTCGATGCAAAGGTTTCGGGCATGCGTAAGTCCGAAGCAAACTATTTTTTTTAATGATTTTGGGCATGCCCTGGGTTAGTTTTTGTTTGTTGCGCCCCCGTACTGAGCGAAGCGAGGTTCATGCCTTAGAGTATTTAGTTGAAAAAGAGGTAGTTGTTTTGCTATTCCACTGGCCCCATCATTAAAACGGGTCTGCGGGCGAAAAGAAGTGGGGGTAGCGTCTGCGGGCCACAAGCACCTCCCACTGTAACTCGCGGCCGGTGAGGCGCGTGGCGCGGAGCCGGCGCCTCCTCAGTGGGAGGTGCTTGTTGCCCGCAGACATCACCACTTCTTTAGTTTCGTTCATTTGTTCATCATTTGTTTTATTTGGGGGGTAGACATTGTTGGGGCCAGGGTGGCAGCATACTTATGAATGAAACGCGGAGTCGATCTTTATTATATAGTCATAAGGTTCATGCTACAGCGGACACTGAACATTTAAAATACCTATTTTACCTATTCTTATTTCGCCATTACGCAGGCCCGAAACCTTTGCATCGAAAAGTTAGTAGGTTCCCTAGAATCTTGTGGAAGAAACTCGAAGGAAGGGTTTTCAGTTTTCGGTAAAAATATGAATTCATTATTCTACTGGAATACCTTTTAGTTGTATTACAGATTTTTATTGTTTGTATCCTAGTATCCTGTATCCATAAAATACGCAATGTCCAATTAATATCTTATGAACATAAGGCAAAATAACGGACGCATCAACTAGTCAGGGCCAGGCAGTCAATATACAGGGTGAAACAAATTTGCTTCTCACCATTAGGATCTCGGAAACCATAAGAGCTACGAAGTCTGTTAAATGGGGGCAAAGCTGCGCAATTTAGGGTTAGGTCATTGATATGCCGTTGAGAAATTTAGAAAATTCCGACTACTTCCGGAGATATCCGTAAAAAAACGAAAAGCAGCTATTTTATTTTTATTTCTTTCTGACTTTATTTCAAGAGGTACTATAACATAAATTTAACATTACTATTTCCACTTTTTCTCCTTTATAAGATGGCATTATTACATTTTAAATCTTACGTTTCGTGTCCGGGCCCCCATCATCAACTTATTTTTTTAAATACTGACCTGTATTTTGTATTTAACTTTTTAGAAGCCTTTGGTCTCCCAAAAAGCAACGATGTATCACACTTATCAATATATCAACAAATCTAGATAAGAGATAATGTGTAAGACAGAGATGGGGCGATCTTTTCTGACCCGATTTGGACAAGTGTGATACATCGTTGGCTTTGGGAGACCAAAGGCTTCTAATAAATGAAATAAAAAATACAGGTCCGTATTTAAATTTAAAAGTATGAGATGGGGGCCCGGACAAGAAACGCCAGATTTTAAATTTGATACTGCCGTCTTGTAAAGGAGAAAAAATTGAAATTATTTTTGTTAAATTTATTTTATATGTATATAATAAAGTCAGAAAAAACTAAAAATTAAATAGCTGATTTTCGGTTTATTACGGATATCTCAGGAGGTAGTCGCAATTTTCTAAATTCCTCAAAGGCATATCAATGACCCTTAAATTGCGTAACTTCGCCCCCATTTAACAGACTTCGTATCTCTTATGGTTTCTGAGATCCTAATGGTGAGAGGCGAATTTGTTTCACCCTGTATAGGCATTTAGTGACTGTTCAGGGGATATAATTACTTATTTAATACTTTCATACAATATATTTTATTCATTTATTGCATTTTAGAAGACAGTTGGAGATAGGTACAAGGTGGACAGTTTAGTGTTTATCAAATAATAAAAAGTCAGACGGTGGTGTGGTTGATTTATGACCTATCTAATATATTGTGGCGGATACATATTTACGATCTTCTTATTAAGGAAGATTACCATTTGAGCACCAGCTATATGTTACTCAACATGAAGAAAAAAGAAAATATTGGGTCCATGATATATTTTGGGTGGGTTTGGAGGAAGGTCAATTCACACTAGTCCGTGAGCTAGCACAGTAGCGCGCTGATAAACAGCATGAAACTAAAGCACAGGTCCGTTAACCTGCCCCCCCTGCATTGATTTTTTCTTCAAAATGCTCGCACAGGACTTTGAGATCTAACACAACTTGTAATTTATTTACAAATTGTTGAAGATATGTTTGCATTGCCTTTCTTTATTCCATACATATGCCATAAAACTTCAAGTGACTGTAATCGATTTTTTTCTAATAAAATCGATTTTCTAAATTTGTTTCTCTGGGCTAAACTTTTTGGTCGATGTGGATTATAAAATTGTGCGAAAATATGCGCTACTCTGAATCTAACCCCATCTTGAATCACATAAATTAGGGTACATATAAATTAACATCTGCAGTGCTAATTGCCCTACAAATGGGTGTGCTAGACTGTGCTAGCTACTAAGTTATCAACTTTAGAACTCAAACGTTAACTTACCCCCCCCCCCCTCCCTCCTTCGCATTTGTGGTTTATTATTTTCAGAAATGTAGTTGCGCTTGCATTTTTTCTAGTTGTGCTAGAGTGTGCTAGTTACAAAGAAGCTGTGCTAGCCACAAAGATGCTGTGCTAGCCACAAAGATGCTGTGCTAGCTAGTATGACAATTAAAAAAGATTGGGGAGGAGCTAGCGTTAACATACCCCCCCCCCCCCCCCACCCCCACCAACCCCCCCCCCCCCCCGCATAAATTAGAGAATATCCTTATTACTATGAGTGTGCTAGCTCTAAATCAAATTGTGCTAGATCTCAAGGTCCTGTGCTAGCGTTTTGAAGAAAAGAATCAGTGTGGGTGAGGATAGGCAGATTAACGGACCTCTCAACCACTGAGTTCCTACGCGGGACCCAGGTATAGATGATGTTTGCATTATTTTCGAAAATTCATTTGACATTATTTGATTGATCAATAAGTTGCTCGTTTGGTAGGAAGATACCCTAAAATATAACCCGCTGAAATAAAGCCTCCACGTTAGTTTTACGCTGTATGTCCCTCCTTTCGAGTCCGTATTTATTTTTCATTAACTCAAGAAAGTGTTCGAAAACTGTAAACCAAATATTATTACATGTTTTTATTTATTAGATTTACATTTTGTGGCGGCAATAAGTTTAATAGGGAAACTGTTGATCGTGCACACTATTTAAAATAATATTATATACATTAATTTGATAGAGTCGGAAAGTGTAAAATTTTTGCGTATTAGTATAATTTTTGACGGTGGATATTAAGCGATATAACTTCCAAATTGGTGTCGGTACCTATATTAAATTTCATCCTATCTACAAAGGATAGCACTGTTAAAATTGCATATATAAAACAATTCTATTTGCTATCTGCGAATGAATGAAATCGGCAAGCTTATTGCACTTTTTTCCATGATATAAAATAATGTCATGATCTTATAACCACACAAGTATGTCCACTGCTACACAAATCTACACCATATTATTATTATTATTTTTGCCACACACATACATACACGTCAGAAAGAATAAAAATTACCTTATTTATGTATTTCTTAAAAACACTAGAAACAAAATTCATGGTTTATTTAAATGGAAACACTGATACTGCTAAATTTTTGTTGGCCCAGAAAATCTGGAAACAAAGCTAAAAATATTTAAATCTAAACCTTAGCATTGAAACGTCATGATACGACACCAATGATGCGCATTTTTTTGCGATTCTATAATTTCACTGGGTTAAATATATTTTCATAACTTTTTGGATAAAACACATTTGCACAGATGCAAATTATTGCAATCTAAACTGATAATCTACCTCGCAGAAAACTTAAACTAAAAAATACAGACAGGAAATATACAAATTTAAAATGTAATGTAGTTCTATTAATAGGAATAGTTGACGCTACTATAAAATATTAGACGGGATCGCTGGTTTGACGCGCTTTGATAAATGGGAAATCAGTGAGGCTGAAAAAAATAATGGTCCAGTGCTAATCGTGAAATTTTCATGCAGGTCGAAGTTGGGTCTAACTCATTTAATTAATAATTATTGTAAGTAAATGTTATTAAACCTATTGAGATAATCTCTGTACGAAACTAATGAGTTCGAAGGCGGAGCAAGTGAGCATGAGTGAGGTCCAGTTACAAAAAAAAAACATTTTTTAGTAGCTTCGGGAAAATATCCAAATTATTCTGGCAGAAGTGGGGTTTATCTCACAAAAGTCGGATAGCCTAAGCGTCCGCGTGTCCCCCGAAGCGCGGCCGCTCTGTACTGAAATAAATCAATTTCCATGATATCTTGATGATTGCTTCCCTGCATACCCGATCATAAATAAACACCCTTCTCTTTTTGGAAATAAAAAAATACATTTTCTTGACCGTAACTTTAATTAGAAATTTTAATAATAATAATAAAATTACGATTCGCATCATCCAAAACCCACAATAATAACCTTATAGTAAGCTTAGCTGATAGAACTCTGTTGGCTTTGACATTCTTAAAATCCTGACTACAAAGACATAGAAAAATAAATGAAACAAGGTTGCAAAGGGAGGGAATAAACTCATTTCATAGGGGATTCAATCCTTTTGGTACGTACCTAACTTTGCTTTAAATGATGCCCATGGGCATGGGCGGCGGCAGTTGGAATATTAAAATAGCACTTATTAGCATAAAAGTACGTTTCGAATTTATTAAAATTTAGAAAAAACTACCTAAACGATATTTTTGCGTGTCCTAAAATGATCCATATAATGTCACGGCTAGCAACCATGCGAATGTTTTTGTGCTGCCCTATAGAACTAGCCTTGTCGCGTCTACGTATGAGTCATCGCCGGTCCCGAAGGTTCAGGAACTGTGGAATTCTAACGATGGCTGGTCGGGGATAATATAGAGCGGCCTATATTCGTCCGGAGTGATCGCGATAGATTTTAGATTGTGTATAAATAGCGGATAGCGGCGAGTTGCAGTTAGTTAATCATTGAGTGTTGAATTGTAAAGAGCTATTAGTTGTAAAGTTATAAGAGTAGTTTAGTATCATTAATTGTACACAGTGATAAAGAATAAAAGATAGCATTATTGCAAAATAGTAAAAGTTGTAATTTCGTTCAGAACCCACGTGAAAAACGTAACGTTTAGTGTCAGAAGTTGGATTGTGAAGGGACCGGACTGGTGAAGTATTTTTCGAGGAAAGAACAGGATACAAGTACGTCAACGAGACCGTTTTGATGGGTGGATTCTATGAAAATTTTACAATATTCTATGGTCAATACGAGGCAACAAACGGCAGAAATGGAGCAAATAAACAAAATATTGGCCAAATTCATGGAAAATTCTCGGGAAACTTTAAATGCTGAAAGTGAAAGGCGAGCGGATCGAGAAGAGGATGAACGTAGAAGGCAAGTGGATCGGGAAGAGTAGGAGCGTAGAAGGCAAGCAGAACAGGACTGGTTTCGGAAAAATTTTTAATATCAGGAAGATAAAAAGCAAATAGAATATGGCCGCCCCCAGAGCGCCGAAGGGTTTACTCGCTGCGAATCCTTCGGCGCCCCGGGGGCGCAGCTAACGAAAAATAACCCAAGGCATGGAAAGCATGTACATTTAATGAACATTTATTACAGTCATTCTATGGCGTATATCTAGCACGGGTGCTGTTACTGTATATGCGTCCGGGATACTATTTCGTCATGTTTATATTCAAATTATAAAAGAAAAACTAATCTAAATTTTATTTTGCTTTTGCTAGTATTTCTAAAAGCTTATTTTTCTTATTGAAATGGATACAATTTTCAAAAGTTATATTGATGGTGTTCGAAAATTTGAATTGAAAATTGACCCTGAAAGGGAAGGCAAGGGGCAGTGTGCCCCTTGCCTTCTCTTAAGGTCGTAAGAAAGACTTGATGGCGAAATCGCTTCCATTAATCTTTTGTACTTTTCAGGACCGACATAAAGATATCAGAAACCCAAACTGCTCGTCTATGGGGGTGTCAATGTAGTAAATTTTTATTTTATCATTTTTAAATATACGTAAATTTCTGTGTGTATTGAGCAATTATATTGAGTCTCAGAACTGCCCTTTCGCTTGATGGTTAGTCGCCTAAGTGGAAAAATAATTAACACGAAAATGAGTAAACGAAAACTAAATCCTTGCCCTTATTTTATCATGGCTGCTTGTATCGACAAGCGTCTAGGTCACGTACTAACTTTTCGGCGCAAAAGCTGCGAACAGTTTACGGTAGCGAAATTCTTTCAACACCTCTGGTGGTGTAGTAGTTAGGCGTTATGATTCATTGCCCCGGGTTCGATTCTCATCGGTCGCAAGACACGTTTTGTTTTCGTTTTTAATTTACTTTCTTAATTTTGGGCATGCCTTGGGTTAGTTTCTGTTGGTTTCGCCCCCGAAGCGAGCAGAGGCGGGCCATGCAAAGCCATAATAATACCTATTCTTTTGCATCGAAAAGTTAGTAGGTGCTCTAGACTCTTGTCTTGTACCGTGACGGCCAAGCCTCGTGAAAAGCGTAGGCAGACAGGCTCGCTTACGAGAATTTGAGATCTACCTCCTGGGGAAGATAGGCAACTCCTGGCGAGCGTAAATGCGCTTATTGGACGTTTGAGGTACGCATACACGGTCAGATCGGACATTAAATTTTAAACCTCCATTCCAGAAGCAAAGGAAGGGAGCGCTAACTCTAGACGTTTTGTCGACAGTGATCCAGAATCCTGGGTCTACTACACTCAAAACGGCCCTTATATTTTATTGATCTACGCGGTATTTAGTGTATAAGTGTGTGGATAAGTATATTCAAGATGAAACGAAGGGGTACTTGAATAAAATTTCTTCCACGGATATTCCAGGGTTTTGACTATGGTTGCCTTCGGACGAGAGTTTCCTTCTCGCTCTCCTAAGGATTTTACCCTGCCATCCCGATTGATACCGAGGCGATATTAAAAGAACCACTCGAGGACCATCAGGTGGGGAGTAAGGGCTCTAATATTCCTAAACAGAAGCGTCTTACGCCCTTTTGTCTTTTGTGGATCCCAAGGCGGCCACCGTTGGTTACCGTCAGCTCGTGGGCTTCAATATTTAAATCAAGTGTCCAAGTCAAGGAATTATTCCTCTGTCTTGGTGCCCAAAAAGGAACAAGAGAACTGATTCGGGTCCAGGTCATAGCAAGACCGAGATTATGATTACGATTCCTGAGTCGCGGATGAATCCAGTTCGTCATCGAAACAAACACTTGTTTTATAGGCAACACATTTAATTGCAACAACACTTTTAATTACAACACTGACATTTGTTTTCTACTGACAATGTAGCTCTTAATAAATTAAACAAAATTAAGACTACCAGTGGTCCAAATAATTTTTAAAATAATGCTTTATTTTTCTTTTCAAAAATTCATGCAAAATTATATACCACATTACTTACGAAACACCATATAGTAAACTATGCCATGTTTTAATTTTATTTACATAAAATGTGATATTCATAAGAATGATGACATGTACCTATCTAGAAAAACTTCATGAGGCGTACACAGCGTATTCAACGGCATGCGAAAGTTTTTCTGCCTGCCAAATATTTACATATTTTTTTATTTATCTATAATCTTATTATTTACTCTTCAATTGCCTCAAATTTGCCAAAAATCAAACAACAAAACTAAGGATCTAGATCATATATCCTTTCTAACCAAGCAGATAATAATAGAATGCACTGCAAACGAATTTGATATTAGGATATGTTGGATACCGGACCTTGCAGGCATAAAGGGAAATGAGAAAGCAAACCAACTGACTAACTGTAGGGAGAATCTTAAAGATATCTTACCCTATACAAATGATCCACATTATAAAAGCAAACCACTATTCTGACGGGAGACATTGAGTATTAGAGGGCAGAGATGTTCACCTTCGGTTGACGGTTTTCCTAGAAGATCATGGTTCTTTGAGTCGGAATTTCTAAGCAACTACGATAATTAGACTACGTACCAACCACTGCTTTAACCCTTTGAATATAAAAAGACAACCCCTCATCATTTGCACAGTCTGGAGTGTCAGGGATACCCCGGAGTGTGAGTGTATGGAGTTGGGTATCTTACAACATCTTCAACATCTAAATACTGTTGAAAAATAATGTCAAAACTCCAATATCCTTATTCAGTTTGTTGCAGAACCCCAAAGATGGTATTTCTTTTTAAGTACCATCCTGTGCATCCGCGGCATCATTTCTTTTGTGGATGGCTCCGCGGATGCCCTGGAGCGAGAAAAGTATCAATCTGTGTTGTGCTGTCTGTCTGACTAGCACCCTTTTTATTAATAGTTAGATGGGAGCCAACTTCCGACGTGATTCACTTCGCAATCCCAAAAGGCTATAAAGCTCGGTCTGGCTAATTACCTAGAGTAAAGGCCAATGCAAAAAATTAACCTTAACAACTTGTTTATTATTTTATTAATTATATCATGTAGGTTTTAATTTAAGCTCTTGACAGGTCGCTCTATATGGGTGATTAGTGTTATTTGAATGTTTAAATAAGATTGCATTAGTAATAAAATTATTATGGAAATGTAACTGTGCTAACTGTTAATTTGAATGGTAATGAAGATAAGGTTTTGGTGACCTAAACGATGAATCAAAATTTGTGCCGGTGACTTCAAATTTGTAAAACGTACTTTACAGAGAGATTTTTTACCCAGAAGTGAGTGCAAGCAAGTTAATAGAACTAATAAATAAACAATTGAATAAACATTGGTTGGAAGGTGAATTAATATCTAAAAATATTGTGATGTCCAGGCCAGGGTACCCGATTTAACTGAAGAAATGTAAAACTTTTAGTTAAATTTTAATCGTTCAAATGAAAAAAACAAATATTGGAAGTCATTGGCCCTTGGACTATAAATCCAAAAACCGATAGGAAATTCAAGTTCACTAGACACGGTTTTGCGCGCGGACTATTCCACCACTTAATTCGGCATTCATGCAGATTCCCTCGAAAATCTTGATAAAAAGAACTCCATTGGTCAATAGGCGTTGCCAGAAATGTTCGTCATCCAAGTCGACGACCCGACTGAACTTTGGAGCCTTTGCCTTGGAAAACAATTGAATGACCTCATTTTGGTCCAGAGTGGAAAAAACCCAGTTAAAACGCGAGTAGCTGTTTTCGGCGGAAAAGAATCGTCTTGCGTCATCACCAATGTTCTAATTGCTGCAGGCAAAAATTCCGGATATTTCTGGGAGAAAGACACGCCTCGAAAGTTGCGAAATATCACGCGGTTCTTAGGTGGCCGGAGATTCTGGATTTTTCTGGGGGACAAAACGCGTAAAAATTTCTGCTATAAAAGCATGATTATATCGAAGAAAAAGAAGTCTTATTCTCCAGTCCAGTTGCAGTGGGTCACTATGGCCAAATTCAAAATGTTATAAGAAATATCAGATGTAGCCAGCCGCTATGCTGAATTTCATTTAAATAGTTTAAAAGTTAAACTAATAATTTGGTAGTCGATAATATGGTCTTAGTTGTGACCAAACCGAGAGTAGTGCCTTTCAGTTTAAGGGCTCGTGGAAATAACGAAATAAATAATTGAATTCATGTCAACGATTCGAAAAGTAAAGAAAAGTAACGGGGTGAACCATCGTCATTCATCGAGAGTTAAGATGTTCAAATCCAAGAAAAGGGAGCAACGGCGACAGGTTCCGAGTTCACGTTAGAGATAGACTGTAAGTTTAGTTATAAACATTGTTAGTATATTTGAAAACATTTATCGGCGACTGTTTGCAAGAAATTCATGAATAATTCAGTAACACATTTCAGTATTCAAGTTAGACAGTAAATCTAATCTTAAAGCATAAAAATTGTTGGTATATTTGAAAATCTTTATTGTTGACTGTGTGCAAGAAATTCATGAGTTTTCAGTAAAACATTTCAGTACTCGAGTTAGACTATAAATGTAATTCTTAAAGCATAAAAAATTTCTGTATATTTGAAAACATGTAGCGTTGCCTGTTGGCAAGAATTTCAGGATTGTTTCGGTAAAAACAATTGATTGTTAAATTTCGATAGGAAGCAAATTTAAATGATGAGGCAGAGTGCCTGTATATTGGGAAGCGTTTAATGTAGTATTTGATAATTTCAAGAGTAGCCCATTAAATAATTAATGTTATAATACTCCGCATTTTATTTAAGTAATTAACTGCAGACAAGAATATCGCTGACTGAATATATTTTATTATTCCATATTTTTTTGACTGGCTAGGAAAATATAATATTTTAGGAAAGTTGCTACACTGAAAAAAATTCACAGTGTCTAATTAATAATACCAGTGTCATTTTCATTTATTGTGCCAGTTCTGATTGTCTGACGCTGTAGATACGAGGTCATATTAGAGCGAATAAATTTAGACACTATAAAAAAGCTCCCTTTCACTTATTTTATCAATTTCAAAACATCATTGATGTGGCTTATATTTATTTAATTATATTTAATATACTTGAGAATAGAAAGTAAGTGCTGGTAAGAGGCATAAAGTGGTTTTCAACTAGGTAGCGGAATATGGGTGGTTGCCCATATGTAAAGGAAATTATTTTACGTCGAAATTAGGGTGTCAACACACTGATACTGCGAACCCGTTTACAGCTAATGAACAAAGATTGACGAAACGGCCGAAAAATACAGTAAGTAAAGGATTAGGGTAAATCGGCGTTCATTACAATATCGACCCGCAGGAATAACGACTAAGAAAGTACAAGAATGTTCAGAAAGGAATAGGTAAATGTAGAAACTAGAAAGTTATCTAAACTGGAAGAAATAAATAATATGCATATAGCAGAACGACTTCAAGGTACTTTGGAAAGAAAATTAAGGAAAGAAGGGAAGAGAGATGAAGCAGAAATCGTTCAACAAGTGCTTTCCCCGTGGAGCACATAATTCTAAAGTACAATTTTAAAGTTCTATAAAGATTCTAGGAAGCAGTTTTCAAGCGATGAAGCTTTAGCTTTAATAACAGACGGGAAGTTATCAAGATATATCAGCATAATAAATTTAAGATAACAGTGCTTATTAAGAAATGCCGACCAATTTCCCAGTTATAGTAATTTTATACAGGCCAAATCTGACTGGTATCCTTTATTAATGGAAATTACTGAAAAAGGTGCTTCTATTCAACTGCAACAACCACTGCTTAACCCCTCAACATTTACCCAGACTGGGTGTCAGGGATACACCAACAATAACTTTTAGACCACAGCAATAAACAATTGCTTCTAACAACTGACGTACAAAATAAAGCCGTAGAAATGGGGTTGCGAGGGACCTTTGGGAAATAGCTCATATAAAGAAAACTTCAAAAATTCAAACATATCAGATGAGTCACTGTTTACGGCATCTTTAATTCCGCTTGAGCTAGTTACTTCGAAAAATATAATAATTTGGAAAAATCCCCATGCCGTCTTCGTCCAACTACTGCAAACCGATAATCTTTGAATTTCTAAAGAAAACGCCCAAAAATGTAAGAGACGTAGTTAATAATTATCAAAACCAAATTGATAACTTGAAAGAGACAAGAGTATCGTTACTAAATTTTCAAGTGGATCTTGCAGTATATCACAATAATTTATCTCTCACAATGGCAGATCGAAAGATATGTCAGGTTTTAACAGAAATCTCGTCTTCAGCATGTTGTTCGATATGCAAGGCGAAACTATCAGAAATGAACAACTTGAGCAAAATAGGAAATAAAACTGTGAATAGGTACTGATGCATTTAAATATGGGCTTTCAACCATATATCCTTTAATAGGTACGCTTTATGGAATGTATCTTACATATGTCATACCGTTTAGATTTTAAAAAGTGGAGTGCTAGTTCCTTATCTTCCGATTGGACAACGCATCGAGGAAGCAGGGAAAGCAAGAAATAAAAGGGTTTAAAAAACATTCGTTAATTTGGCTCACGAAAATGCTCGCGTATTGCCACTAATGAGAATATTCTACATTTCCTGCTTGTATTTTCCGATCCATATTTAACGAGTCTGAGGAACAGATGGAAAAAAACCTGTCCGTTTTGAAATGAATGAGGAAGCCACAAAACTTTCAATTTCATAACTATGTCACAGAGGAGTAATCTGTGACTATGTTATATCTTCGACCGCATTACCTTCAAATTTAAATTAAAACATAGTAATTAAAGTTATAATTTTAATAAAAGTTTCGTATGCGTTTATTAGATTTGAACTCATATTGGGCATGCCTTTGCCTTATTGGGATAGTTTTAGTTGGTTATTGCGCCGAAGCGAGTGAAGGGTCATGCGTTACTCGTGTTCATAGTAGAAAAAAATTAGCATTGTCACCTACGGGAATCGAACCCAAGTCGCATGCATGGCAAGCAAATGCTCTGACCACTACACCTTAGACCGCTTGAAAAGAATTCGCTGCACCGTAAAGACATAGGTAATTGAAGTATTGATTCGGCCACTCGTACTCGCGCATGCGGAAGCCAGGAAGCTAAAGTGGTATTCCTGTGTATAGACGTGAGTCATAGGTTTTCCCTCGCTCCGCCCATTAAAACGGAACTGTGGGGTTAGTTTAGGTTATTATGGCATTTTTGTTTTGTTTCCGTTGAAGTGTTTTCTACTCGTTGCTATTAAACAAATATAATATTGAATTGCAATAGCTGAAATGCGTTAAAATTATTGCTTTATATATTATTCGTCTTGTCCATTCACTGAGAAAGGAGATAATTCAATACAGCATTTAGAAATTTAAACTAGAGACTGTTAGAATCACCAAAAAAAACGAGAAAATGAAGGAATATTTAGATGAAAGAATCATGGACAAATACAAAAAACTACTCTATTCAATGAGGAAAATACGAAATGTGGAATAAACATACTGAAAAATGAGATTAGATTTTACCTTCCCTCACTAACACGTTAGGTGAAGTATTTTCGACCCCTATATTTAGGTTAGCAGATTTAGGGAAAGATTGAGCTTGGTGGGAATTAAAACGGCTCCTTACCTATAGTTATTCTCTACTTAGAGATAAGAAGCCCCTAACAATTGGTGGACACGGGCATAAATCGCTCAATTTTATAAGTTGGTGCAAGCATTACGTAAATGGGTGCAAGTCGCCTTAAAAAAGTAGCTAATCAATTTTGACGAAAGCTCGTCCCTGACACTTGACAGACTGTCACTGACACATCACACGTCATCACAAACAAAACAAACTTCTGTTTTGAAAAGTAAATAAAATAAAATTGTTTTTTAGCGGAAATAAATATTTTCTGGATATTTTTCGAACGAAACAGTCCCAATCTAAATATAATCTCAATAAAAGGTTATATCATCCGGTATGGCAAGCATTGTATGCGAATAAAACGATGCTTTAATTCAGATTTTGTGTATTTGTTAATTACTTCAGAACATAAACTTTTATGTTCGAAGTTCCTGATTCAGAAGATAAAGGGGCATGGAAGGCATTCTTTGGAAATGGACAAATTATTGGAATGGTATGTTGCATTATAAAATTCTTCAATATTTCAGGTTTGATGAGATCTAGAGGTTAGAATAATCCAAAACATATTGAAATATCGATAACTATATTAAGTCCCAAAACTGGGACCGCTGATATTCAATTCCCAGACTGCCCAGAAAATTCATAGAGCTACGAAACCATATTTTAATTGACTTTTTAATGAAGCACTAGATTTCTCATAGGATTCTCAGTTTAGGTGGCAAAGTATTGTCCGGCGCTGGGCATTCATATATTTTAATAATTGTAAAGTTCCAAATAGACAGTTGTGTTTGTATTGAATATTCAATAATAATAATAATACATAATAAATAAAGCTCTATTGTCAATAAAGTACAAAATTCTTTTCAGAGACAAAGCATCAAGTAAAATAATTAAGTAAAAGTAGAACACATAAAAATTAAAATAATAAAACATTAAATAGTGAGTGCATAAAAAATAAAAAAATATATAAATGGAGGAACAAAACTAGCACTAAAACGCATTACACAATGTACCCAAACCACAAACAACAATATTATTGTACTACATTAGACTGTCATGAAAAAATTCATTTACCGAATAATAGGCTTTTGCAGCTAGTTTGGGTTAGTTTGGGTTAGTGGCTTTTTGGCCTTTCTTCTAAACAGTTTTGAACTGCCAATCTGACGCAGTTGTAGTGGTAAATGATTAAATAATTTTTTGGCAGTATAAATAAGAGATCTTTTAATTTTGTCGGAAGTTGGTATGGGTAAATGTGTGGTGTGAGAACTGCGTGTTGGGTAGTACGACTGCAAATTAATTTTGGTGACATATTTTTTGTGAACCAGACATATTGTGTCCAGAATAAATAAGGATGGTAGGGCAAGAATTTTTTTAGCTTTAAACACTGGTTTCCAGCTTTCAGAGGGTTCCATGCCGTACACATACCTTACAGCCCTCTTCTGCAATATAAAAATAGCAGTGAAGATGTAATTTCTGCATGATCCCCAAAAACATATGCCATACCTTAGATGAGTCTTGACCAGGGCAAAATATGTATTTCTAGCTGTAGTCTCATTCAACTCCCCAGACACAACTCTTACAGCATAGCATCCTTTAGATATTTTCTTGGATATATATTTAATATGATCTTCAAACCTTAGGAGATTATCAATATGCAGACCAAGGAATTTGCTTGAATCTAGTTCATTTACAGGGGTATCAGCTATAGAAACTCCTTTCAAGTTAATTTGAATGTTAATATATTAGTTTTAAAAATGTTAAGAACTAGATAGTTAGCATTACACCATTCTTTTATCTTAATTAGGTCATCGTTAATCTTTAATGTCAATCGCTCACTATGGCTGTCATGCCAAAGAATTCTGGTGTCATCAGCGAACATGGTGAATCTTCCCTAAATATTTATACTCGAAAGATCATTAACATAAATCAAAAATAAAAGCAGGCCCAATACAGATCCCTGAGGGACACCTGAGTTCATACAACGTGGAAGTGATTCACTGTTGTTAAGGAGCACTGTTTGAGAGCATTCTTTAAGGTAAGAGCCGAGCCATTCCAAAGATTTGCCGCGAAAACCATACAGCTGAAGCTTAGCAAGAAGAATTCTATGATCAACAAAATCAAAGGCCTTCGCAATATTGCAGAAAACAGCCGCTGTAACATCCCCCTCATTAAGCCTTAGATACAGAGTCTCAAGAAAGCCAAAGATCGCATGACCAGTACTCAATTTATTTGTGTTAGGATACAATTGAGGGATACATATCAGTATTTACACATGTCAGACTAAAAAAATTCCTAATTTAAGACAAAAATGTTACAACATAAAATCAATATATAAACATATCACAATTAAAATATAAATATATTACAAGGCAGCATGCTAATACTAGTTTACAATTTACATTAAAAAAATTTGGCTGTTGAGCACTAGCAATTCACTATATAATTTTTTTTTATCAAAAGAGGAAGTTATTTTATTATGATTTTCGAAAAAAACATTCTGTATTATGAACTTTTTTTTATTAATATAATCATATAAAGTATGGTTTTATTGGCGGAGTATCTTGTGATCTTTATTGGGGCAAACTACGTGTGTGCCCATGCGTTCGAGCAAATTTTGCTATTATTCTGTACTGTCATATTCGGCCATACCTATTGCCTCTTTTATTTATTCTTCATTGATGATTGTGATATTTTAGCGAGTGGCATCTAATAGTAACCTCAAAAAGTTTTTTTTTAATTTTGGGAATGCTTTGTGTTAGTTTTTGATGGTTGCACCCCTGCAGCGAGTGGAGGGCTATGCCACCGTAGACCATGCGTGAAGTGAAAGATTTATTAGTACCGTACGTTAGTATTTTGTCACTTTTATTTACTTTTCCAATTTATTACAGTGTAGTGATAGCGATATTAAGCTGATAAAAAAGCAGATATCACTTTTTGATCTATGTCTTAGGCATAGGTAGGTAGCATAGGATTGAAATTTAATTTTTTTTTACACAACTGATATGCTTCTGTAACCCTTCTACTGTATTTTTTTTTACACAAAAAATTGTTACTTTTTGTGGCGCTAAAGTGCTCAACACCCATATATTCATCAAGCATATAGAAACAATTTACAGCGTTTGATTGAGATAAGGTAACCCCTCAAAAATTCGTTTTTTGAAAAATTTGGTTTTAAATGTTCCTGTTCTGTCATCTGTGCAATACATATAGCTGGCCAAAGTAAATTCGGCCCTTTACAAAACTTTACCTATAAATAATTTTAACTTCTCTGAAGTTTCATTTACTTAATGAGGTTAGGAATAAGGTGATCATATTTTTTCAATGCCAATGCCGGACGCGTAAGGATAAATGACCGACGACCAGGGGGAAGACAGGTTTACAGAAAAATTTTAAAAATGTACAATTTTTTTCGAAAATAAAAACAAAATACAAACTAGAAATAACTACAAGGCCTTGGAAACCAGGGTACCGCCATTGGTGACAGGGGGTTTGATTGGTAAATGTTACTGGCATAAATTGATAATGACAAATTGGAAATGCGGGACATTTTGCAGGACGCATGAAATGCTGGACAGCTTACAAAAAGAAAGGACGATCCCGCAAAATGCCACCTTAGGAACATTGTAAATAAATAATAAATCAAGTGCTGATATATTTGATTTTATCTGCTAAAGCTTGTAACGTATCTGATAATTATTCCTTTGACAAAGTTGTTTAATGATTCTCCAGAAAAATTTATTCGCAGATATTCTTTAAAAAGCTGTTGTTATCCCGATATTTAAGAAGGGTGATAAACAGGAGGACAGGCTGATCTTGCTATTAGTAGTATCGAAAGTTGTCGAAAAGTGCATGGCTTTAAGGTTAGTGAAACTCTTTAAACAACATAATGGTTTTACAAAGAGCCAATTTCGTTGTTAAGGGGGAACACGTTTTTAAAATTATAGCTACATTTATTGTAAAAAGGGTAGTCTTTATATTTGTATTCAACGAGATTGTAGATCCTATCCCAATCTTCAATAGTCAGAAGCACAAAAATAATAATTACCTACCTATAACTTTATATCATTCATAACTTATCTAAATGTAAAATTCTGAGCAAAATTATTATCTACTACTATGTGTCATTCTTATTCCGGAAATATGATATCTATACTTGTTTTGTGATTGCCATATATGATATTCCTACTCTTTTATTAATAAAACTTGTTATGGTTACTACCTGCTATTTCATACAAGAAATAAATGATAAATTAGAAAATGATGAAACTCAGAATTAGTTTTTAGTTAACGAAGCAACAATGATTTATAATGTTTAATGATCAATGGAATTATTCAAAACCAAAATTTAGTAATTGAAATTAAACACCTTTGCTAGGTTGGCAAACAAGATGGTTTGTTTTGGAAAATGGAGTGTTAAGCTATTACAAGTCTCAAGATGAAGTAAGCCAAGGTTGCAAAGGGTCTATGAAAGTTCAAGCCTGTGAAATAAATGGTATGCTTTTTTATGGTAAATATTGCTTGTAAGTTGTAATCGATGTTGTGCATTAGTTGTTAAAAAGTGTGTATGCATCAATATCAATCAGAAATTGTGTTTTTTGAGTTTAGGTTTATAAAACCAATTGTTTAAAATGTTTCACCTCTCTTGTAGTTTTATACAGTATTTCACTTGCAAAAATACATTTCATTATTTAAAACAATACGTAGGTATGTCTAACTATTAAACTATTAAAAATAAAATAAGTTTGTTTTGGACCTAATGTATATTTTGTTTTTGTAATATAAGATTAAACGTCTCGATTATAACCAACATGACCAGACAAAATAAATAAGGTAGAAAAATTTTATTTTTAATTTTAAAAATGAAAGCCAAGTCTTTGTATGACATGATTGATAAGTAACTCTCCCACATATAGCCAACAATATTTCTACAACGAAGTATAATTCGTATAGCGCGATTCCGTACCTTTTAAAGATGACACATATCATTCCGATTAAACAAGCTTAGAATTGTAGGGCAGTAACTGAAATGAGAGAGAATTAACATTATAGAAAATTATCTTTGTTGATTGTGATTTAGATATGGAGAACATCTATGACTATAACTTATTATATTAATTATGATATAATTTGCATGGTCTAGTTTTAATGCTTGTTCTCATCATTCAGTGTTTGCACTTGCCCTCGTTGTGATTCCAACTCTAACGAAAACTCATCTTCAGCCTCAATGGCGGCACGTCGATAACAGCGCTGTTTCGCCTCATTCTTTCTTTATATCTGTTTTTCTCAAGTTCCGTATTGATCTTCCTCTTAACGTTTCCAATATAAGTGATTTCACAGGGCAAAATATTTTATATCCTTCAAGGTTCGTGAATTCGGTATTTTGGTCTTAGCAACTGAGGTGAAATATACTTCTTAAACCTACCATACAGCAAAAGTTAATTTGCCATACCAGCTGCATCGTATTCAGTTTTAAAAGGTTTGTTCCAATCCAACACGCCGAGAAACTTCGATCAATTGACACGAAATTGTGCAGTGGAGGAAAAAAAAATTCTTTCAATGAGCTGTTTCGTGATGATGTTATGTACTGTTTTTCGACTGGATCAGGATCAGGTGGTCTAAATGGCGACTTGTGATTCCTTAAGCAAGTTGAAAATCCTTCAGTTTGTTGTAGCGTTGTAAATGCTACCAAACGCAGAAATACAGTTTCTTCCCTTTCACTGGTAGATTTATGTGGTTAATTTTTCTTAGAACTTAACATAGGTACCTATTCTGAGCTTAGAATTTATATCTTAAAATTTAAAACATTTAACTATTTCATACTTTGGAATATGGGAACGTACCCAACCGGTATCGACAGATACACCTCCGACGTGTTCGTAGTCGTCCTTATTTTTCGAACGTGTAGGTATAGAAAAGGCAAGTTTTTGAAGTCGAGATATTATTGTTGTAGTTTTGATCATCAGGTCGACTATTCGTATTAATTATCATAAGGTAAATTGATAAGCAGTCTGTCATTAATGTTTGTTCGTATTACCGACAATATCGTCTCGTAAATGTATTTTTATATGAAGTGAGATTACCCTTTTCAAAAGGTATGTTATATTTTTGCATTTCTATAACTAGGGTCCATCCTCCGCCCGGTCTTTCGCTAGCCTAGAGAGTTTCTCCAGGTCTATTCCTGCCAGTTTGAGATTTTTTTTTTGGTCGAAGTGATGCTGACTCACATGGCGTGACGTGCAGCGTCACAGGAGGTAGTAAAGCTGTAATTGAGACCAGCCACGTGGCTGTGTGAGTTAGAAAGTAGCCACCAACCACTGCCAGTGAATTCCACTTCCGTGTGACCGTCTGAGAATGGCATACAAGTAGGCTCTATGATTGATACTCGTATTAGAAAATTTAGTAGCGCCTTCGCACAACTGTCTACTCTACGATCCAGACCTATAAATATTAACACCACTGAGTGAACCCGGTTGTTAGGCAATTAACTAATCGCGTTACGTTGTGACAAATAGTCCAATCTGGTAACACTGTTGTCAACACAACACAAAAGGAAGATACACTCAAAAGTAGCATCTATAGTATAGTTCAAATTGAATTTTCCAAAAACGAGATACAATATTTGGCGCCATTTATCAACCACGAATAATTATTGCTTCACTAGCAACCCTATTTTCGCTGATTTGTTTGGTCTGGAGATTTGGTTGTATCCAAGTTTGGTCTTTTCCTCTTGAGTTGAGACCCCAGGAGGTGAAATCTGGCTGATGAATGGTAAGACCTAGAAACAGGCCCCAGGCGCTACTTTTGGTTATAATCGAAAGCCATCATCATGGTCATTTGCCACAAGTAAAAATCTGTGGAATTTTATGCTTACAAATGCATGGAACTGGTAATACGATATGAATAATGGCTGCTATGTACTTAACTTTAAATCTGCGTATTGAAACAGGCCAAATATGAACTGGTTAATTAAATATGAGATATTAAGATGAGGAGTGAATCCAAGTAATAATAGAGTTTATTGTGCAAAATTAAATTGTTTGTTTGATTACTGGGCCTGGACATAATAATATAACATCTGTAGAGGTGCATTTGAACGATCAAAAATCTTGACGTTGTCATGTACCTATTTTCGTTTATCGGAATGCGTGTTGTATTTGCTTCAGGGTTACAGAACCTCAGTTATTCACAAGACAGATTGATTGGTATAATTTGGGTTAGTTTGGGTTATACTTCTTAATTTTAATATCAGTACTCGATATGGCTGAACAATAGATACGCTGTCGGAATGATGTTAGTTTTAGAGACATTAGTTCTGCTTAAAATTACGATCCTCTGGCCAAGAATCTTCTTACCTGAAAATCATAGATCTGCTGCGTTTGACGGGTTGAACATTGTTTTATAGGTTGAATAATAACATTTAAGCCGCTGTTAATCTAAGTATTTTCAAATACCATTCAGACAATGTATGCTGGAAAAAATTGTTATGGTTTTCAGGATTGTATTTGATTGTTTTCTTAAAGTGTTCTTAATGTTAAGTCCATTTGATCACACATAAATTAATATTAGGTGAACGACATATTCACTTGAGAACATCAACTTCTCAAGAAACGCTGCAATGGCTAGCTGTGATTGGTTTAATTAATTTGTTATATTTGGCTGAGCACTGAATGATTAGTTAAATATAGTAGTATATCATAATTTTTATAAATGTCTATCCTTTTCTATCCTTTTGCAGTAAGCCCAATTGATCACACACGTATGGATCTGGTCATACCAGGTGAACAGCACATGTACTTGAGAGCAGCAACATCGCAAGAAAGGCAACAATGGCTAGTAGCTTTGGGTACAGCCAAAGCCTGTGTTCACAACAGAAAGGGAAAGGAAAACAGTGAGTTAATTGTTTCATAAAACATTATATGCTTGGTTTCGCATTTATATTTAAATTAATCTATGAAGGGCTCCACACGTAAACCGGTTCTGCTTAAAAAATGGTTTATATATTCTTTTTGGTTTTCGTTATTCAGTGCCAGAGAAATAACATGTTTGGAAATTGTCACCCTCCTCTAGAATATGTATTTTTTTAACCGAAGTATAAGTAGTGATAGAGCTTGGATAATTGCTTTACCTTTTAACTGCATATCTAAAAAGGCATAATGGCATTAATGTTCTTAAAATGACTGGGAAAAATATGGCGAATTTTAGGTACTCACTTAGTAGACCCCGTCAATCGGTTAAATTTGCTATGTTCCATTACAGTCCCTATATAATTACCTTAGAACTAAAAATGCCCTTTTCAAAAGCAGAAAAAATATTTCAATCGGATTTAATTTGATCGAATAGAAATACTTAAAAATAAGTAATTTTTAGGCCATACCAGTTCAGAGAGCACTTTATTAGTATGTAACTAGTTCACTCCATTACCTTATATTAGAGCAAAAAATGGTTAGTTAAATGTGTCACACTTTAAAAAGTTGATACAAATATTCTGGAGGGATATGGCGTGTCTTTCATTATTTTTGTTTACTTCAATTAATTTTTAAAATACTGATTTGAAATTGTTTTCTAAACAATTATTTAACACCTAGATACTTTCCTAGTTTTAATATAAATTTAATATGACATCGGTACCCATAAAATGAACTAAAAACTAAATCACACCTGAAGATAATGTTAACAAAATTAGTATTCTTTTATTTTTGTATTATAGAATTTGGTAACAAACCTTAATTTTTTACTACCACTTTTTAACGTTTTTTTTGTATGTGTTATTTATACATATGTTTTAATTTGGTTTTTATACTTGGTGTAATATTTGGTAATAAAAAAAATGGCATCAGGTATTCAATATTCTTAAATTTAGCTTGCCAGTCGTAATTAAGAAGTATTTAATTCTGAGGGAAAAATAAGTAAAGAAATATAATTTATGATGTTGAAACGAAATATAATTTTTGGGTGGCCCCAAAATTTAAATGAGCTCTTACTTTTTTCCACGTTATGTGAACCTGAGGCACACCGGCATTTGCTATATTTTGTGCTAAATGGACTTTAAGTGCTACTTGAAGGTTGAGTTGCAACGCAGCATATGTCTGTAAAAGTTTAAATAATTATATATAATTGAGTGCCACTATATGTTTAGTCTTAAGTTGTATAAGTAATTATTATGTTTAATCAAATGTCATCCTTTGTTCTGAAATACACGTTTCCAACGGAAAAATATATCACACATTTTAAATGTGGCTGGCAATTTGCATGGAATGGTACAAATTTCAGCATACCTGTGTCTTTTTTAGCGAAAAGCCCAGATTCACTGAAAACAAAAAAGTCTGAACTAAAACTCTACTGCGATCTCCTAATGCAACAGGTACATGTAATTAAAAATTCAGCACAATCACCTGAAGGTCCACAGATCGAGGTAAGTGTATGTATCATTTAAAAATATTTAGCAAAACTTGCCAAGGGCTCACATAAATCCACAACAATTCATATATCATGCCGATTCCAAGATTATTTATTTTTTTTGTTGCGCACCTCAAAACTGTCTTGATTAAAAGACTCTTCAAATCTTTAATTTCAGCTTTAACTGTTATGGAAATAGCCGCTTCAATTTCCAGTTTAGAGACTCAACTGGCTGTTTGATTTTTGAGTCGATAGATACTCTTGCATTGGTAGGTGATGCAAGGTGATCTATTTTTAACAGTAAAACCTAGGTTACCGTTTATTTCTCATTACTCTCGGCTGTACTCGACGATCTCCGGAAGGCGTGGAATTTACTCGTGTCTACGTTTCAGTGAATTGCTTTCAACACGTCTTTTAGTGCAGTGGTCAGATTCTGTGCTGCAAGACGTGTTTTCTTACTTACTTCTTACTCGAGCAGCCGACCCGTGAGGATCGGTGATTGTGACGTAAGATTTTCCCAGATTCCAAGAAGTGAAGCCAGGTGCAAGAAGCAAAGCGTGCAATACCAAGCATAGCGAAGCCCAGATTTATTTCCCAGGACAGTGCAATTGTGCTGTTGTGTTTAATAGTGTGTTCATTTTCAGGAGTGACGTCAAGCCACGACAAAGAAGTGAGGCCAAGCCACGCCAAGCGGCCCGACACACAGTGCTTCGTTTATATGGGATAATGGGACAAAAATCATAGCAGTCTCGTTATTGACGTCATTTGGCTAAAATTTGGTACTCGGGGGTTTTTGTGGTCAGGGATTAAGAATATGAGGTCAAAATTGAAGTGTAGCAATTTTGGAAAGATTTTTTCCAGATTACTTGAAAAACATGTCGAATAAAGGCTGGAAACTTGTTTTTGGAAATACTTGATATGACCTGGATAGATCTTACCTCATTTGATAAGGACTGTACTTTCTGGATAATAATAAAAATCTGGATATTTTCGTTTATCCCGGATTTGAAAAAGTTTGTAAATTTGAGAAAGTAAAATTTTTTCTTTTGAGGATCATAACATTTTCCTCTATAACAGTTTTAGTTATTCTGAAAAAAGATATAATTAGACCTGGAACGGTTTTGAGCAGGTAGGTTAGGGACCCTATTATTGAAATTATAGAAAATGGAAAGTATCGCACATTCCGATAATGAATGATCATTTGGATTTTTCTACCTTTTGACACTAATGACTTGTTTTTGATTGAAATTATTTCTGCTGGTGCTTGGTAATAGAGAGAAACAAATGAATTTCTACTGAATTAGTGTCTTATAAGTGAGCGAATACGAGGATTTAAGCAACGAGATCCATTCATTCAAAAGAATCTATTTATATTCCTTGTCACCTTAAAGAACCATTTCTTTGCCTAAGGCAAAACTTTACCCTAGGTCTTAAAAGCTAATAAAGAGGACAAACTATAACAATATTTTTATCTATTAATAAATGGTTTGAATTTTTATAATTGGTTTGAAATAACCAAAACACATATTAAACAATATAAAACAAACAATATATAGAACAATATTAACAGTTAACAATAACAGACAATATAAACTTTCTTCAATTTAGGCAACACAGGTCAGACTTTAAAACAATAATTTAAACGGATAATTAATAGATATAAACATAAACTTAATAACAGGAACAATATGATATACATTGTCATCCAAACAGTTTACAACAAGTGGAAAAGTTTTTTACTATTGAGATTTAGGGAAAAAATTATGGCCAATCAAGTTAGCCTAATAAATGACAAAAGGGCACTATGACATATGTCACGTGACAACTGACAACTGTTGTGGCGGGAAATTTTAAAAATTCCACCTTAAATATGCGAAAAGTGAGGTTAGGTGACCAGATATCAAAAAATGTCAAAGAGGAAAGTTGTTCAGAATTCAATTTTACCCTTATATGGAAATTTTTAGAAAAATATGACGACTTTTCAGATTTTTTACTGCCTATCCAATCTTCAATTAAATCGGCATTGGTAATACGTCGATGACCTAAAAAAATCATAACTCCTATATTAGCAGGAAGTAGCACAAAAATTTTACAAGGTTACAAACTACCAACCATAAGTAATCTGTAACAGTCCACAGCACAGGATATTTTGCATAGAACTTTTTAAAAGTTTCCTCCAATCGGTGAATATATCACAGTTTACATATATGGCATACTAGTTTCGAATGCACGGTTCTTATCTCATATCAAATGATATTACTATATACATATGTCAATACAGAGATACACACTTGTAGTATATGCGGTCATAGTCAAAAATTCACAACCACTGAACACTACAATCTAAGAAACTAATTTTATTGATTACTTAATTGAATTGATGCTGCAGATGTCAGGAATTCGGGCACGGATCGACGATGTTACGCCAGGTCCCTAAATGCGTGAAGTGCGCAGGCAGTCACCGAGCCAGCGAATGCCTCAGGAAGAGAGTCATAAATGAAGAGATGGTGCCGCTCAAGTGGGCCAATTGCAAGGAAAACCACGCCGCCAACTACAAAGCCCTAGACGTATACAGGGAGAAAACAGCATCAAGGACAGGGTCAAGCCCCGTGAGAGTAGGACTTTCATACAACCAGGCACTCAGGATCGCAGGCCCCTGCCCCTGCTGCCGCTCAAGCCGCCGCGCCGCGGCTGCTGCCGCCCCCTCCCCGAAGATGCCAGCAGTACAGCCACCAAACAACTCAGGACAGGACGACATCCAAACGTTGTTCAAGGAGATTGAACAGTTCATCCGGCTCTTCAATATAAAGGACCTCATCATGAAGATAAGGACGCTGAAAGCACAACTATTAGCCGCCAAGAACGAATATGAAACCATGCAAGCGCTGATGTCTTATGGAGCATCATAAAGGACTACGGATTCTGTACATCAACGTCAACGGAATAAGGATGGAAACATCAGCCCGCTTAGAGAACTCGTCGCCAGAACCACGCCAGATATACTGAGTATCAATGAAAGCAAGACCAAGGATCGCCCGCCAGGCATCGTATGATACGAGATGTTCTTCAAGAATCAAGCAAACCAGGAACCGTATGGAGGAGTGTACGTGAAGAGGAACATCCAATTCGAAGAACAGGCACCAGACACGATCAGTATAGAGACAGTGGCGATAACAACAAACAACCTGAAGATCATCTCAGCATACAACAAGCGACGAAGACGAACTAGAAAGACTGGTCAATCAGCCCAAGGCACTGCTCATAGGAGACCTAAACGCCAAGCACACCCCGTGGAACAACAGCACAAACAGGACAGGAACGCGACTCAGGAACTGGATCGACAGCAACGACGCCCACCTCATAATTCCGGACAGAAGATCAAGAATTGCACAATACCACGTAAGCGACGCCATGCTGGACATAGGAGTAGCAAGGGACATCTAGCCACAGCAACCATCATGACGGAACTGCAGTCTGATCACCTGTCAGTAATGTTCAAGACGATGTATCAGCCAACCCTCGCAGCCCCTAGGGTCACGTTCAACTACAGGACCGCCGACTGGACAAATTTCAGAAGAGAAGTCAACGCGGAGTTACGTATAACTCGCGACTTGGACACTCCTGAAAATATAGATGATGCCATAGACGTCATGGCCAGGATAATAACCGCAGCAAAGGAACACAACATCCTCAGGAACCCCGATCTCAAGCAGGACAAGCCGCCCCTACATATTCAGGAGCAGATGGCTGAAGAAACCAACTACACTGGACATATCAGAATACACGTGACCCTAACGACGGAGCAGCTTATCTGGAAGAGTGCGAACTTACCCGAGCCATGCTGGATTCATATAACAACGATGCCTGGAACAACAGAATCACAGCCGCAAGCCGAGAGAGCAACATCTGGAAGCACATCAAGAAAATGAAGAACAGGAACAGCCCCTGGATAGTCCCGCCGATCCAGTGACGAGAGACGGCGTAGGACAAAAAAGGCGGAGGCATTCATGGAATACTTCGCCAATATCAGCAGCCTGACTGAGAATCTATCAGATTACAGGACAAACAGAAGAGTGCAGAGGACAACGCACGAGATCGCAGCGCTGCCACTGCAGGACACGAGAAGAATAATCACAAGCCCCAGAGAGCTAAGGAGTATCATAAGCAGGGCCAGACCGTACAAAGCGCCACGACCGGACGGAAGAGTCATGAAGGAGGCCAGGTTCCTGCCAAATAAAGCCCTTGTCCAGCTAACATACATGATGAATGCTTCGATCAGACTGCACTACTTCCCGAGGACATCGTCATCGCCAAACCAGGAAAGGACAGGAGCCAAACCTCATCGTACCAACCCATCTTCCTGCTTCCCACCCTTGGAAAGATCTTGGAAAGAGTGCTCAACAAAAGGATCAACGCGGAGCTCCAAACACTAGGAACCATCATACCAGAGCAGTTCGGATTTCAAAGAGGAAAAGCAACAGCCATGTAGCTTGCGAGGATAGTGGATCATGCAATGACAGCAAACAATACCACGACAGCGGCACTTTTGGATCCGGAGAAGGCTTATGGCACCGTATGGCTGGAGGCCATGGCCATCAAGATGCACGAAGGAAGGATAACACCGGCCATCACGAGAATCATCATGAGCTACCCAAAGGACAGGACGACAACAACGCTGAACAACGGGACAGAATCAAGGACACGGACTTATTGTCCGTCAAGGAAGCGTGATGTCTCCGACGCTGTTCAACATATACATCAATGACGTACCAAGGAAGCAGAACAACCAAATAGCACTCTTCGCGCAGCCTAGCAGATATCGGTCACGCAGAGAATAGAACAACATATCAGGCAGATAGCGGAATACTTCAAGAAGTGGAAGCTGAAGATCAACGAGGACAAGACAAACTGATCAACTTCAACCAAAAACGCAAGAGAGAAAGGGCACATATGATCTACGGGACACAGATAGAGGACAGGGACACCGTCAAGTACCTAGGAGTCACGCTGGGCGCGAAGCTGACGTTCAAGGACCACTTGCAAATCACCAGGAAAAGAGCAGGATTAGCAGCCAGTGCAATATACCCCTACATCATGAGGCAATCAAGACTGGACAAGGGCATTAAGATCAGACTCTACAACACCTACGTCTGACCAATAGCCATGTACGCCGCGCCGCCGCTGCAAAGGCCAACATAGAGAAGCTACTCACGCTGGAACGGATCTGCTAAGGACGATCATGAATTAAAGATGGGAGGATTTTAAGACGACGAGACAACTGTACACAGAAGCCGGGACAAGACCACTAGAACAGAGAATACAGGAGACAGCGATGACATTCTTCAGGTACACGACGAGGACGCAGGAAATAACCAGGAACATAGGAAGGATGACCATAGAGGAAATGCCATTCAGGAAGATCCACAAGATGATTCATGAGGTGATGCTCTAAAGAACCAGGACTAGGAACCTACGGCGTACCCCCCCCCCCCCCCACAAGGAAGGACTGCATGAAACCGAAGAGCATTAAAAGTGCAGTGTTTAAATAATCATTTAGAATTAAAATATCATGTAATTTATGTAGTCATCTTAGGTGTAGGTGGACGCTTGTTAGGTACCACCTTAGTCGGTAGTATATAGGTATTTATTTGTAAATATGTAGATATTGTTAAGTTTGTATTAGTTTTAGGTCAAACATCAAGTATCTTAAGGCAATTCATTATAAATAAATAAAGACGTGTTTTTTTTTATATATATTTTTTAAAGGTTATGTTTAGGTTGGGTTAGTTTTGGTTAGTTTTTGTTGGTTATGCGTGAAGTGAAATATTAGATATTCTAAAATAGTAAAAAAACGCTTAAGCTCCGCAGATCGTCGAGAACAGCCGAGAGTAATGAGAAATAAACCGGTATCCTGTAGTCTCTATGCTCCGACACAAAAAGTTCAGAACAGTAGAATGCCACACTATTTTTACACCCGAAGCGTTCGCCTGAAATTTATGGAACTTAAATTTTCTCTCCATGCTGAAAAACTATCCGGAGATATTATGTGTCACTGGAAAATGGCTCGCAACAGAAGAATGAACAATTATGTACTTGCAGCAAACTTTTGCAGGCAAGACTTTCGTGAAGAGTGGTGTCGTGATGAGATGCGACTTAAATAATTGCACAAACTTGAGGACTTGCAAATAAGAGAAAACGTATTTACAGCAGCCATAACGATGAATCCTAGTGATAGTGTATGCCATTTTGCTATATGCAGTATTCATCATCCTCCATCCTCCGGGAGCATACTTTGACGTATTTTGTGAATGTTTGGAACATTTTTTATTACTTGTATGATCACGTGATATACATACTTTTATATGTGGTGATTTCATCCATGATCTTTTGACTAAAACGAATGAAACAAAAGCCATGTACAATGTTTTTAATTCATAATATGGCTTGTAAGACTCCATTAAGAGTACAGGGCCAGTAATATATCATATTAGGGCAATCGCACAGAACTTGCAAACTATAGGCCTGTGTCGCCGTTGTCGACCGTGACGAAGGTGCTCGAGAGTGATATGTGTGATGGATTTTCTAATTAAACATGATCTAGTAGCGAGTACTCAGTATGGTTTCTTACCTGCTAAATTAACTCAGCTAGCTCTATATAATAGAAATTCCTGACGGCAGTCGAAGGGTAGCTAGGCTATTCTTTGACTTCTCGAAGACTTTTGATTCAATTGACCACCAAATATTGTTTCAAGGGTTGAGGAAATACCGCATAAGGGGAAACTGTGCATCCTTAATTAGACCATATCTTGCGGAGAGGAAGCCGACTGTTTGCAGAACAAATGATGAGCGCAAAATTATTTCTCTGAGCCAGTCAGAGAGGTGCCGCAAGGGCGATTCTGGGTCCAATACTATTTTTGCTTTATGTAAATGACTTACCTTGCGGTTCCCTGAGAAGTATGGTATGCCAATACGCAGATGATACATCCGTAATATCAGGTAACATGGACTTCGCAAAATTATCTCCACATTGTACTGAGGCCGTGGAGATGATGCAATGGTACAAAGAAAATAGTCTTAGCTTAAACCAAGATAAAACAGGCATCATGGTCTTTAGTAAGAGCGAGCCGGTGTTGGATACAGAATCCCTATACAGGGTGAAACAAATTCGTTTCTCACCATTAGGATCTCGGAAACCATAAGAGATACGAAGTCTGTTAAATGGGGGCAAAGTTGCGCAATTTAAGGGTTGAGAAATTTAGAAAATTCCGACTACTTCCGGAGATATTCGTAATAAACAGAAAATCAGCTATTTTATTTTTATTTTTTCCTGACTTTATTTGAAGAGATAATATAAAATGAATTTAACATAATTATTGCCATCTTTTCGCCTTTACAAGACGGCAGTATCATATTTTCAATCTGACGTTTCGTGTCCGGGCTCCCACCATCAACTTACTTTTTTTAAATACGGACCTGTATTTTTTATTTAATTTTTTAGAAGCCTTTGGTTTCCCAAAACCAGCGACGTATCACACTTGTCCAATAGCGGTAAATATTCTCATAAGTGAATTCGAGTCAGAAAAGACGGTCCTATCTCTGTCTAACACATTATCTCTTATGGAAAAAATTTAGATTTGTAGATTTATTGATAAGTGTGATACATCGTTGGCTTTGGTTTCTAAAAAAATAAATACAAAATTCAGGTCCATTTAAAAAAATGAACTTGATGATGGGAGCCCGGACACGAAACGTCTGATTTAAAATTTAATACTGCCATCTTATAAATGAGAAAAAGTGGCAATAATAATGTTAAATTCCTGTTATATTATCTCTTCAAATAGAATCAGGAAAAAATAAAAATTAAATAGCTGGTTTTGCTTTTTTTACGGATGTCTCCCCATGTAATCGGAATTTTCTAAATTTCAATGACCTCTAAATTGCGCAAGTTTGCCCCCATTTAACAGACTTTGTATCTCTTATGGTTTCCAAGATCCTAACGGTGAGAAGCGAATTTGTTTCACCCTGTATGTGTGGGTAATGATAAATCAATTCCATCCATTACAGATATCAAATTTCTAGGTGTCCGCCTGGACCCAACTCTAAACTCGACTCAGCCCACTCGTCATTTGCCGTCCAGGCTAAATAGTATATGTGCAGTGATGCGTTGACTGCGAGAGGTTTTGATTGGAATGTCTCTGTCAGCTTTATTTTGCAGAAGTGCAGACAAAACCGACTCAATAATAAGGAGTTATTGTCGCGGTCTATCATGGGCTAGAGTGTAATGTTCTGGGGCTCATCAACAAGTAGTGCAATTGCGGTGTTCAGAACCCAAATGCGAATAATAAGAACATTGCTGAACCTGCACCACAGGGCTTCTTGCCTCTTTTGCAGAGTTGGGGATCCTAACAGTCCCATCGTTATACACACACCGGCATAATTAGGGGAACGGGCAAAATTTACACTAAGTTTGATTTCAATTTTCTCTTGAACCCTTCACTCGATTTTGACTTTTTTTTTGTTAAATTGTAGCCTGGTTCTTTAAGAATACGTTAGAGATAATGCTGATTTTAAACAATTGGTCCTAATGTCATATACAGGGCTAAAAAGAAAGTAATGTTTTTTTGTCAATTTTTGGGACACTCTGTAGAGTGAACGAATGAAATTCGATATCATTCGATAATGCCAAATTAAAGACTGATCCTTTCTGAACATTTTCTTTTTTTATTCACTCTGATACCTCGAATATTAAGGATGCTACAGGGTTTTGTTAATAATAGTACTTTTTATGGGTCGATTAATTTCCCTTAATCTTTGTAGAGTGAACGAATGATATTTGATATCATTCGATAATGCCAAATTAAAGATTGGTCCTTTCTGAACATTTTCTTTTTTTATTCGCTCTGATACCTCGAATATTATGGATGCTACAGGGTTTTGTTAAAAATAGTGAATTGGACTACTTTTTAAGGGTCAATGAATTTTCGTTAGTCTTTGATGTGTTATAGAGACCATTAAATCTAAATTTTTTATGACATTAAGTTTCATTCCTGATAGTGTTACCGTTATCTATACAGAGATAAATAAACACGCTCCAATTTATGCACTAAAGCACAAATTGGACCAGTCCTAAGCCTGGATCAAGTGTGAAGGAAGGCCTTCGAAAATAACATTTCACAAAATGGCAAACATAGAAGGGACTTTTATTTATCCCTGTATAAGTAACGGTAACACTGTCAGGAATGAAACTTAATGCCATAAAAATTTTAGATTTAATGGTCTCTATAACATATTAAAGATTAACGAAAATTCATTGATCCTTAAAAAGTACGCCAATGCACTATTTTTAACAAAACCCTGTAGCATCCTTAATATTCGAGGTATCAGAGTGAATAAAAAAAAGAAAATGTTCAGAAAGGATCAATCTTTAATTTGGCATTATCGAATGATATTGAATTTCATTCGTTCACTCTACAGAGTGTCCCAAAAATTGACAAAAAACATTACTTTCTTTTTAGCCCTGTATATGACATTAGGATCAATTTTTTAAAATCAGCAATACCTCTAACGAATTCTGAAAGAACCAGGCTACATTCTAACAAAAAAAAAGTCAAAATCGAGTGAAGGGTTGAAGAGAAAATTGAAGTCAAACTTAGTGTAAATTTTGCCCGTTCCCCTAATTATGCCGGTGTGTGTATTTTATGAAATTAGCAATGTTTGTCAAAAAACATCGACATCTATTTATATCCAATCATCACCACTGTAGTGAAGACATGTAAATTGTTACTAGGGGTAGAAATAACCTTAGCGTTCCTACTCACAGTTCATCTTTATTTCAAAAGGGCCCTGCTTATATGGCCATCAAGATATTTGGCCTTATCGCGGGGCGAAGGAGACATCAATACATTTAAACGATTACTTAAGGACTTTCTCTTGAGAAAGTGTTGCGTTTAATAAATAACAATCACAAGTCAGTGATATAATGTCGTGAACTGATCTGGCTTCCTGTCATCATGCTAGGCAAACTTAGGACTAGTTAAATGTCAACAATATCCCGTTTGTACCAAAACCCGCTTATCGTCCCCCAAGCATGGCCAATCAAGGATTTGTAGTAGAAAAGTCTACGATAATTGGGTGGGAACCACAAAATAGAGATCAGTTGCACAGAAAGAGTTTGCAAAAAAAATTGAAGATATTGATGTGATTTTCAAGGTCTCATGCAACATGTAGCTACAAAACTACGTAGAATTGAAGATCGTGGGCCACTAGCTGCAATAATACCTAATTTTAAATTTAAAATATAAATAATGAATTATTAGTGTAATTTGAATAAAAGTGGGTATATTTAATTTTGCGGCAAAACTTTTGTTACGTACGTTATAGCAACCAATATTGCAACGGCACTGTAATATGCGACAGTCAATAACGCTAAAAATCATTTCTAGCTGCACAACTGAGTATAATAAATGCACGACATGTCAGTCGTTTTTTCACCACGTTGCATTGTGAAAAATGGATAGTGTTTTATATTTTAGATAGTCATATAGTTTTTACAAAGATAAGTAGGCAAAGGTATGATATATTTTTTAGAATATGGATGAAGCGACAAGACTTTTGGGAGCGACATGTGATACCTTTATAAAAACTTTGGACGAGTGTATGCAGTTATCTGCAACTGCGATCTATGAAATGCCTATTAGCAATGAGGCAATTCTTCCTCCAGTGGCAATGAAGAAGGTAACCTCAGTTCATGTGCCTTGTATCCTACTGCATATGAAATGTCTTACAATTTTAAACAATGGTGGTTAATATATTTAGTTATGTATTTTTTAGGTTCTGAACCGATCCAATTCTGGCAAGACGTGAAATGCTTCCTTGCCCGCTGTTGAGTGGTTCTAGAAAGATATTTGGTGGACAACTAAATATGATTATATTTTGTTTTTAGACATTTATCAGATTTTATCGGTATTAATTTAATACCATTATGATTTGTTGATAATCTCTCAAGGTCAGGTTATTTCAACCGTTTGCAGATTCCCTAGACTTTTTGTATTAGGTTTGTCCATAACTTTAGAGTCACATGCTGTAGATATTGACACTACTATATTTTGTGATAATTGCATAAATGTTCTCATGTTGAATATTTAAATTAAAACTTAATTATTTTAAATATATCGTCTGTGTTTCATTTATTATTTACCTAAGATACAAGAAAACTAAATATGTGCCAGCAGAGGCATATTTCATAACTTGTGGTAATTTAAGTGTTGTGCTATCTCAGCTAACCAGTAACCATAATTTTAGTTTAATTAACTTAAAATCCAAGGAAACGGATTTAGCAAATATGCTTAAAAGATATTACCGAATTAGGTTATACTTATTATTAGAACGATTTAATTTTACTTAAGGCAAATCCGATGTTAAAGTAATTACAGCGCATTCAATACAATTTGAAGGCTATGCAAAAATGTGTTTTAAAATTCAATTGTGCATTTTATTGAATTATTGATTTTTGCTCTATGCTGTAGGTATTTCATATAATACTATAATAGTATGACTAAATTCAACTCAATTTACTACGTTACTTGGCTGCAGAATCCAAACCATACATATTAAAAAAAAAATAGTGTGCGTATGGACCACACACCAGAAGTAAAACTTCGTCCGCATAAAGCAAAATAAATCTCTACTTTCGATCGCTTCGTCGCATTACACATTGTGTATGTAACGTTTTGTAACTTTGGCATTTGCGTTCGTCCCGAGCAACACGTTCATCAGCTTAATCTAAAGAAGTTTCACTGCAATAAAATGGCTTGCACATTCCTATTTAATTTTTGTTATTCCCCACGCAAAGTAGCTATTGGAACTAGGGCATTTCGGATTTCCGATCAGTTTCCGTTAGGCCGAAAGTTGCCATCAGCACGTCCTTCTGATTACATTGAATATTTCCCTCATGTATAAAAAATCCCATTAGAGGAGTGCAATTTTCGGAAAATTACAGCGATAATTGCACTGTAGAAACCGAAAGAGCCCGGCGATAATTGCATCGTACGTATCTATGGTAATTCCATTGTAAACTTACGATGACAGCGACAATTTATAAATAACGTCAAAGTCAAGTGAATATATAATATATATATTATTAAAAATGTCTCGTTTCGGATTCAAAAACTCGTATTTTTGCGTCTCTTTATTTTGTTTACAGCTACATCTACGTTTTTTTTTATTAAAAAGATAATACAAGTGTATTTTTTAAATCCATGTCCTTATTCGGGAAATATTCCCCCGAATTACACTCGTGCATCAAAATAACCAGATAATTTTGCATTCGAGCGTGTTTTCTTAGAAAAACTGCATACGGTCATTTTCATATTTTGCAAAAAGAGCCCTCCACCTTCGGTGTCGGGTTCTCTCTCTCCAAAATATGAAAATGAACTCGTGCAGTTTTTAGACAACACGCTGTCATGCAAAATTATCGGTAATTTTGATGCACTTGTGCAATTACTTCCGATAATGTACAGTTGAAACGGTGTATTATATAGATTATGCCTGAAATTTTAAGCAGAATTGGTAACGTTGTTTTCAAACAGCCGATAGTAATCGTGTACCCCATTGAATTCGATGTACCTAATTACTTGGTCATTAGACCAAATCTGGATGAGATGATGTATTACACAGTTTTGCGGTACTAGAGCACTCCAAGTGGAAAAGTTTCCCGAGTGGCTCATGTCAAAAAGAGTTATTGGAATAAGATCCTAAATTTAATTATTTCCGAGATATTTACACTTAAATATTGTACACAGCTTGCACCTTTTCTTCTTAGTTTTTATGAACTATTCATTAATGTATTCCATTATACAGGGTGATTTGGATCTAAATGTACAAGGTGGCTCGAATTCGTGTCTATGTATGGGGAACTCGAAAACCGTAAGAGATACAGTGTCGGTCAAACTAAGGCAAAATTGCGCATTTAAGTGCCTAACAATATGCCGTTTAGAAAGTTTTAAAATTCCGAGTATTTACGGAGATATCCGGAATAAACCGAAATTTTGAAAATTCGTTTTATTTTTTTCCTGGGCTTATTTAAAAACGGATTTCAAATCTAATTGCACTTTTTCATTGCCACTTTTTCCGCCCTATCCAATGATGATATCCAGTTTGAAATCCGACGTTTCGTTTTCAAGGGATCATCAACAACTTTCTTTTTTTAAATACGAACTTTAATTTTTTTATCGTTTTTCAGATGGTATTGGCGTTATTAAGGTATGTGTTTTTTATTTTTTATTTTCTTTTTATTTTTATTATTTTTTTATTATTTTTATTTTATATATTTTGCTTTGGCGTGATTTTAAATAATTTAAGGTAGGTACTTTTGAAATTCTCATATTCTATAAAAAATATTTTATTTGTTTTTTGCATTAAGTGGAAAATTGGAGCCCGTATTAAAAATTAAAATTAGTAAAATTATTTTTTACGAGAATAAGGCCATGAACTATTACTCAAACAAGTTGCTTAGTGCATTTTGTTTATAAGCAAAATTCCAATAGGTGTTTTTCCATCAAAGTTCCTATAGTATCACGTAGTATGATTATAAATTGTTGATGTTCTCCTTTAAATAATTTTTTTAATTGGTTAAAAGTTGGGAATATTTTATCTTTGCAGTAAGCAACTTGTTTGAGTAATAGTTCATGACCCTATTCTCGTAAGAAATAATTTTACTATTTTTTATTTTTAATATACGCTCCAATTTTCCACTTAATAGAAAAAACAAAATAAAATATTTTAATAGAATATAAAAATTTCAATAAGGTACCTACCTTAAATTATTTAGAATTACGCCAAAGCAAAATATATAATTAAATAAATAATAATAAAAATAAAAAAAAAAATAATAAAAAAAAATAAAAACACATAGTCATATTAATAACGCCAATACCATCTGAAAAACGATAAAAAAATTGAAGTTCGTATTTAAAAAAAGAAAGTTGATGATGATCCCTTGAAGACGAAACGTCGGATTTCAAACTGGATACCATCATTAGATAGAGCGGAAAAAGTGGCAATGCAAAAGTGCAATTCAATTTGAAATCCGTTTTTAAATAAGCCCAGGAAAAAAATAAAACGAATTTTCAAAATTTCGGTTTTTTCCGGATATCTCCGGAAATACTAGGAATTTTAAAACTTTCTAAACGGCATATTGCTAGGCACCTAAATGCGCAATTTTGCCTTAATTTGACCGACACTGTATCTCTTACGGTTTTCGAGTTCCCCATACATAGACACGAATTCGAGCCACCCTGTACATACGTCAACATAAGATGGAGAGAGAACTTTGGGGGTTCTAAATAACCCACCTTCAATGATTCTATTTTCAACGGTTACCTAGATACAGGGTGTTTTATAATATTTCGCTAATATTTGTTTTATTGACATTTTTTTAAGCACTTTGTATACTAAGTTCATATTGGGTAGCAATATTCTGTATATCTATGGCTTAAAAATCCCGTATGCAAAAGTTTCAATATCCAGGTCCGTACTTAAAAAAATTACCCATTTGATTTTTCTTTAATTAATTTTATCGAATTTTTCTAAATTTATTTTTTTATTTAGGAAGAGCAAAAAAAACTGATTTTAATGACATACTTTCAAAAGTTGCCGCACTTACCACTTAAAAAATAGTTGTTCTTTAGAAATCAATGAAAAATACTTTAAATAAACAAAATCTAATTAAAAATAATTAGTAACCTAATAAAAGTGTCCATATTGGCTGAAGTAGTTACCTACTATTGTCGGAATAAAATATACGAAAATTATAAAGTCAAGATCTGTACTTCAATAATATGCCGACTTAATTTTTGTGTGCGGTTATTGCGACGGCAATGGAAGAGCAGCAGCTCGAGAATATGAAAGAAGGTTTCCCGGAAGAAGATGTCCAAACCATCAGACATTCGCAAACGTATTCGCTTTTATTCGTGAAGAAGGGCATTTTCCTACACAGAATAATATGGACCAACCTGTGAGACACCCAGTTCAAGAAGAAGTTTTAAATTCAGTCGAGGAAAATCCAAAAACATCCACTAGAAATTTTCTAGACGTTTTATACTTCTACAGAAAAGGGTACATTTAATATTGAAAAAGGATGACCTTTATCCTTATCATATTCAAGAGGTGCAAAGGTTGGAGGTAGGTGATTATGCTAACCGTTTTATTTTTTGCCAGTGGCTTAGAACGCACAGACGAGATCTACATCGGACTTTGTGGTCTGATGAAGCGCAGTTCACAAGAGATGGAATAAATAATTCCCGAAATTCTCATGTGTACTCTCGGGAAAATTCACGTGCTATCAGACAGTCCCATTCTCAACATAAATTTCCAATAAACGTTTGGGCAGGTATAATTAACAATAAATTGATTGGCCCTCATTTCATTGAGGAAAGGTTAAATGGAGACCACTATCTACAATTTTTACAAAATGGATAGGCCGCGGAGGGCCTCATTCCTGGCCAGCGCGATCCCCGGATTTGAATCATTGAATCCATTAGATTTTTTTTTGGGTCACATGAAAAATCTAGTATACGAAGAAGAAATCAATACACTTGACCAACTGTTACAACGCATCATCACTTAATTCCAAGAAATAAAAAACCATCCAAATTCAAGAGGCGCTGTTTCAAATTTAAATATCAGGGGAAGAAAGTGTGAAGAAGTAAATGGCGGTCATTATGAAAATCTTCTAAAATAATTTATTTTATTGTTAAGTTATGTGTTTTTGCTGAACAGTATGCCTTTTTCTATGTATTATTATCTTCTTGTTGTTTTAATTAATTATTCTTGAATTATGTTTATTTTAAGTTGTTCTAGGTATTAATATTTATTTCCATTATTTTTTAAATTCAATCCTTACCGTTTTTAACCATTAATAAAACAATTTACCTAAATGTAGGATATTTCCTGTTGATTTACAAAAGTCGTATTTTCTAGGATAAAATAATAAGTATGCCAACTTCGAATATCAAGTCAGTAATTTGATTTTTTTGCTTGTCCAAATGCAAATAATTTTTTCCAAAATTTAATGTAGGTACTAGGTATCAAATTTGAAAAGTTCCAAATGGGCCTATTATTAAAGTACGGACCTTGATTTTATAATTTTCGTATGTCATTTTAATCCGACAAATGGTACATAATTATTTCTAGCCAATATGGATACTTTTATTAGGTTACCAATTGTTTTTTATATTAGATTTTGTTTATTTAAAGTATTTTTCCATTGATTTCTAAAGAACTATTTTTTATGGCTTCCTGGTAAGTGCGGCAACTTTTGAAAGTATGTCATTAAAATCAGTTTTTATGCTCTTTCTAAATAAAATAATAAATTTTGAAAATTCGATATATATGAATTTAAAAAAAAATTATATGGGTAATTTTTTTAAGTACGGACCTGGATATTGAAACTTTTGCATACGGCACTTTTAAGCCATAGATATACAGAATAATGTTACCCAATATAAACTTAGTACCTATATAAAGTGCTTAAAAATATCAATAAAACAAATATTAACGAAATATTATAAAAAACCCTGTATCTAGGTAACCGTTGAAAATAGAACCATTGAAGGTGGGTTATTTAGAACCCCCAAGGTGTCCCCCATCTTATGTTGACGTATGTACATTTAGATCCGAATCACCTGTATTTTTACTTCCGGTCTAGACAATTATCAATTACGTCCGGCTAGACCTGCACTTGCTGTCAATGAATTGACTGTATTTTGCGTCATTCCTGGATAAGTATTAAGTAATTACAGGTACTGCAAAAAAAATATTGAATATAAAAGTGTAGGGTTTTTCCTAAAATATCGAAAAGAACAATAGATTATAGTAAACATTACATTTTGATATTTTCTGTTTTTTTTCCAAATGGAATACCTTATTATATTTTTACATTTGTAGATTCCATGTAATGTTCTATGCCTTTCTAACTATTTTTGAAATAGTGACAGTTGAAAATTGAAATTTTTGAAACTTTGATAGACTGTAAAATCGAAATGGCTTAACTTAGAGTTGATGGGCGGTAGACTATGAAAATGTAATATAGGAAGGGGTAAACCGTTTCGCTCTAGGTGTAGCCGTTTAGATCATACAGCTTGTCAAAGTTGTATATAACATATGGAGCAGTAGCTTGGTACTCTAAGAGCTTACAGAGCTCCGCGAGAATCAAATTATCCACCTTACCAAGATAAGCGTGTCGAGCATTTAGTGCCGCATTTGGCACTACATCCACAGCAGCGCTTGAGTGTTTTCTAAATCTGCGACCTCTCCAAATAGTACTGGAGAGGGATGCCAGATGGGCTACGTCTAGATTAACACAGGCGGTGATCAACAATCCGCAGGCGACCACCATGGTGCCCAACAAGCTGAAAAACGCTAATGAGCGGGACAGTGTGTTAGGTCTACCATCAGACGCCTACCAAAACTAACTATTGCCATGCCTATGACGTCCTCCTACCAGAGAGGAACGAATGGGCAACAGATTTGGAACATCTGGGAACAACAGAGAATAGTTGGTGCACTGCGGCTGATGGTACAGGAGCCGCGGCATGAAATAAAAATGGTAGGGTTGTTCCGTAGGCAAAGATGCAACCTTTTTCAAGCTGAAGTTAAATCCATAGATATGACTGCACAGTGGCTCATCGATAGAAAATAGAAAGGCAAGTCAATCAAAATATCCTCGGACAGTCAAGCGGCTTTAAAAGCTTTTGAATCTATAGCCGTTGTTCATCCAAGGCAGTATGAAACTGCCAGGAACTGCTCACCAAACTAGGTAGAGAAAATAAACACACTGATCTAGAGATACATGATATGAAGGCAACGAAAGAGCTGATGTTCTTGCGAAGCAGGCGGCCACAACGGCCTTTATAGGACCAGAACTAGTAATGGGAATAGCTTACAATATAGTTAAAGAAACCCTCTCCAGGGGGACTCAACGGCAAATTGTAGACTCATTCAAAGATGGCATCAGGAGCGAGAACTAAACAACTTCTTCAGCTTGGCCGACAGCAGGTACAGGCTGTAGTTGGCATGTACACTGGCCATTGTCGGCTAAGAAGCCACATGGACAAGATAGGGTTTTCCGAAGAAACGGAATGCCGCTTGTGCTTGGAGGACGAATAGACAATAGAGCATGTTTTATGCCATGCAATGGAAAGAACCAGACAAATTACACTTGTAGATTTGAAAACTATCTCCAGAAAGCTATTCGATTTCACGAAAAGGATCGAGCCTTTGGCCTAGTGGAAACACAGATGTGAGCCACATTAGACCAAGGGTCGCAGTGAAGGGCCCCATTTGGGTTAGTTCCTTTCCAGTAGGTACCTTTCCAGGTATGGTCTAAAATATAAAAACCTCTACATCAACAAATTAAGGAAGCGGTTCTTGAGAGAATTTTAAGGTGAAAAGTTGACATACCGTCGTACAACCCAAGGAGCAATTAGCGACTCATTATGGACTAAGTGTCGACACTGTGTCGACTCGTATATTTGGACACGACACATTTTTAAGGCACAATGTCGACCTTTGACCCATTATGTGTGGGCAATGAGACCAAAATGGTGATGAAAATGTGTACCAAATAATGCCCAAAACATACCCAAAACTTAGCCTAAAATGTGCCTTAATTTTTGCTAAGACGTGTCTCGAATGTGTCTAAAGTGTTTCTATTTTGTTTCCAAAATGATTATGTTGTGTTTCCATTATGTTTCTAAAAGTGAACTTAAATTGCCTAATGTTTGCCCGTCTTGTTTCTAAAATATTACAGTATACTGTGACCTGTTTATAGTTACAAAATCAATACACATTGTTCCAAATTGTGGCGAAAATATTATTTGGGTGTTCATTGTGTATCAAAATAAACTCAAATAGACACAAATTATATTTCTACTTGAAACATTCTGGGTATATCGTGGACACGGAATTAAAGGAGTTTATATGTCTCGAATTCAGCTGCAGATGCGAAGTTACATATTGTCATTGTATTTCCTGTTAAGTCGTATATAAAATGGTCGTATTTATATAATGGGCATTTTCCGTGTACATGACTTTAATTTGTATTGCGGACTCAAATTTACTGATAATAGTTGGTACATTACCTCGAAAAAATAAACGGGCTTACAAAATAACGAATATATTTAACTAATTAATTTTTTTTATTTTTATAAATATATTTTTTTTTTCTGAGTTTTTAACAAAAGCAGATTCCAATATATTTATTATGATTTAGGGCAGCACACTTATTACGTTTCGCTCTAAATAGTGCCAAAAACTTACTACATTAAAGCAGAAACTTTTTTTCCGCCATTTTTTTTCAGCGGTCATGCCGGATTTTTTTTAACAAAACATGGCGCATATATGTATTGTGTCCAATTAGAAACATGTTTCCGGTATTTGAATAAATTTCTTCCAAAAATTGCCTATAGTGACACATAAGAACCGGGATGAAACCATGGGGAAACAATTTAGACATATATATGTTTCCAATAATCGATCAAGATTTTAATATAACGTCTAAGTAATAAAATTATTTTTTAAATTTTTATTGAATTTGTGATTTTTATGCTAAGCGTTATTTTAATATTCCAAGGGGGAGGGCAACTGCCTTAACCCCTCCCCCTGCCGGCGCCCATGCTCGTATTTAAGAAATTCGTTATGTTTGACACAGAAATATTCATTTGCGAAGTCGAACAGCGACTTGTATGATGTCTAGTCTAAAGAATATAGCAATCGTGAAATCAAAGCACAAGACTGTGGCACTGTGATGCTGATACATTTTGGTCAGTTTTTAGTTCCTTATTGGAATTTATGTTATTATACACGGTTTAATTTGTTATTTGAAGTAATGAATCTAAGTGGAATGTTGTGTGCTGTATCTTAAAAATCATTGGCAACTGTGAATCTGATTTCGTGCCTCTGTTCAACAAAATACGTTAAACTGTCTATATTTGCATCTAAACTGTGATATTAACGTCCGCTTTCGATTTAGGTACATAAGTCTGAACTAATAACTAGTTTATTTTATTTTTAGGAGGGAACTAAATTTAAAAATAATGTCTCTCTATAAACCTACTTAAATAATTGCATGCAAATGTTGCATAATACATAATGGATCTATTTGCCGCTACGATACCCAGGTAGCAGAGGTACGTGATAATGACGTGACAAACTAGTCATTCGATCACTAGAAATGACGTGACGGATGACGTGAAAATGACCTCCTAATGTCTCAGACGGATGACGTCATTTACATGACTTTTTTTGACGTCTTTTGGGACGTGTTTTTGACGACTCTTTAGAGGTGATTGTCACGTCACTAAAGGACGATATTCTTTAGTTTCAGGTGTCCGACATCCCGCCATTTTTCACTATCGTTTTTAGCCTTAAGCTTGAACTGGAAACATGGGAAAACTAAATAGGATTGTCTCTGGAGGAAATAAATTCATTCACTTAAGTACCAGGTTGGAACAATATATCAAATCCATTACAACAAGCGGCGTGGCCGCCTGTGCCTGCGGCACGCGCGAGGCCCTTCGGGCCCCGTTTGTGTGACCTTCGGTCACACATTATTGCCACGCTCCTATCCGTACCGTGGCCTATAATTAGAAAGCCCTTATAATTAGATTTACCAATCGCTAGTCTAATTTTACAGTGATAATTTTCTAATTGGTTGCCATGGTAACCGACTTGTCAACGTCAATCGTTAATTTTTTTTTATCTTTACCTAAATACCAAATATCAAATCTCTAAGTCGTACGATTGACGAATTATGACGATTTTTT